>MU167215.1:401574-414824 GCA_015951145.1 Cronartium quercuum f. sp. fusiforme G11
AAGTAATAACCCATTCCCAGACCCAGTCCTCCCAAATCCTCTCCATAGGGGTCAACTAGCTGTAGTCAGTACTTGGGGGAATTCCCAGTACTACTAGCAATAGTTGTTAGGCAAGGGCATCCCAGAACCCTTGCCCCAATAGCATATCCTAGTAGGTAACCTCCCAGAGCTGCCTTTAACCTTAAAATAGCCAAGTAAAGGCTATCAATTATAAGAGCCAGGTTTGGAATCTAGCCAGGAGGTAGCCTTACAGAAGCCACTTCCTGACAGTTTTGATCCTCTGTCAATGAAGTAGAAGGAGAAGGAGATGAGCCTTTTGTCAGATCTTGTATTTTTTCTCAGGGTATTTTTGATGATTTTGCAAATGGATTTGTAGACATTAGAATTGACAAAGATTGTTCATGAAATAGTTTAGCTTAAGGAATAATGGTGCCACTGGGCTCATAACCTGTGAGTCAGCCATAGAGATTGGTAAGTAAACACATTTCTTTCAATCCCTTGTTGAATCCAAATATCTAATATTGATGATTAGAATTTGGATTCAACAGCTGACTCAACAGATATACAAAGAAGAGAAAATTCTGATTATCATCATGTTAGGTCTTGTGAGATATAACAGAGAAGAAAACAACATTCATGCATTCATGTGTATAGCATGTTAATCATGTCAGCAAATACACATATCAAAATATCACAATACATAACAATACATGGTAGAGGTGCAACTTGTCCATCATAGGTTGAATTGAAATTTTGATTACTGGATGTGTATCAAGCTTCTTGTATGCCTAAACCAAATGTTAAAAATCTCTTATCAGCATATGAGCAGTTGAATGCTCTCCATGAATAAAAAAAATTGAAAATGTACCTTGGTCAAGCCTGCAATCATTGTTTCATATGCTGAAGTAGCATTGTGAAAGGTGTTGCTTGATCTGGATAGTTTTGAGGTGAAGACTGAAAAAGGTTTGAGAAAGTTGTGGAATTGAGACAGACCTTCCCACTCTTGCAGTGTAAACTTGAGATGTTGGAGGTCTGGATCTGTAGAGCACATCATATCAAGGATGGGTTTCATCTCCAGAATGCACTCAATACAGTCATCTAGGGAGTTCCAGCAAGTGTCACAGTCAGTCCAAAGTGTGAGGGATTTCTTGAGGATTAACAGGTTGGTGTTTCATATATCAGCTGCAAACTGAGGTGCAGTGTTATACTTTTTGCCAAGTCCATGTACTTTTCCTAATGCACCCCCCATGTCATCCAGTAGAGTCCGCACTGCTGGTTCTGGATTGTCTGTGAGTAAATCAATATTAGAGGGTTTGAGCTTGGCAATGAATACTCTTAATCTGTCTTTGACTGCTAAGTTGATTACATGAGCCATACATCCTAATAAATTATCCTGATGTGTAAAGTAATGGCAGTGAGCTTCAATCAACCTGGCCTGTCAGCCCTGAGGACTGTGTAACAGTCCCATGGACTGAAACCAGACAGTCACAGGTAAAGTAACCAGGAGAAATAAGTGTAATACATAATATAACATATGTATTACATAGATAATAAGTAATTACATATGTAGAGACATACAGTAACATAGGTACTACATATGTAATAAAGTAGTGCAATAATTGAACCACATCTCAGGCTCAGTCTCAAGAGTCATAAGCATAATATACTTATGACAGGAGCCAACTAACAGGCCCTGACATTAGAGTAACCAACCACAAGTCAGCCCATATGCTAAAAGCAAGGAAGAGGTGACCTGAAAGGTATAAAAACCCCCTCTCCCTGCTCAGGAGCTGTCCACTTCCCTCACCTTTAACTGAACCACCTAAATTACCCAATAGCACATATTTGAGGATACTTATAATAAAAGTCATCTGCTCAATAGTGCACAGGGTTAAAGGTGTATAAAAATAAAGGTCATCATCCAGGTTGGTAAACCTTAGAGTCTTGCAGACCCTTTGTCAGTGAGGACTCACAAAGGTAGAGATAAATAACCCTAAGCAGAAATAAGAAGCACCTGCTTAGTAACCAAGGATTGGAGCAAGGCAGTTGTTGTGCTCAACTGTAGCTCTCCTTGAACCCAGACCCAGTCCAAGATGGACTAGTCCTCCATAAACCCTCTCTTCAGAGGTCATCTAGCTGTAGTCTACACCTGGGTGTGACCAGTGTAGACTGAACTATAAGCCAGGAAAGGGCCTAACAGGAGCCACTCCCTGACATGGCCATTGTGCCATTCACTGGTGCATCATCTGCTGTAATACAGTAAATTCTATCAGTGATTTCAAAAGTCTTGAGGATTTGTAAAAAACTATTGGCAATGGTTTTTCCTGTATGAGCACCAGAAATTTCCATCAAATATAATATGATACTAAATGGCTTGAAGGCTTCATCAAGGAAGTGTGCTGTCACACCAAATATTGAGTGATGATTTGGTGAAGTCCACCTATCACAGGTGAGATTAATGTGAGGAATACTTTTCAAAGCTTATATGATTTGGCAGCAGTAGTGATGGTGCATATCACCAATGGTTTGTCTGATTGTTGTTGAACCAACTAGCATATCAGCAGCCAAAGGGTTGAAAATCTGGATGTGACCATGGTAAGCTGATGAGTCAGCCAAATGAAATGGAAGCTCTTCAAGTACATGGAAGTGAGCCTGAGATTCTTTGACTGCAAGAGGGGTCAAAATTCGATTCTGATTTGCTGTGCCAGTGATACATACAGAGTAAAGTTTAGGAATATATAGTAAATGCAAAAACTCACCTCAGCAGTGGTCTGAGCATCTTGAACCCAGTCAGCCTTGAAATCACACATGCTGTGCAGGTGGTTGAGATGACAACTGAGTAAGCAAGTTCCTCCACACCATGACAGGGTGGCTAGACAAAGGTGGTCTGTTCCCTTCTTTTTGAGTTGGCACTGGTGTCAGACCTGAAGTTGAGGGGTCATAGTTTTGTCACCTGTCTTGACTGGAACCCTGACTACAATAGGCTTGTAGTGTTCCCAAACCCAAGATGACTTGCAACTTGCAAGTTTGTGAGTCAGGAGCTCCTTGACTTCTTGAGGATTGGTGCAGTTGGAAGAGATATCAGGTGCTGTGACAATTGTTGATGCAGAGAGTTCATTTGAAGGTGTTGATTGGCATTGAAGCCAAGAAGATGTGGGGGTGGGGACCAGTTCAGTGTCTCCAAGAACAGAAGGGGGGTGGGCAATTGAGTGCCCTTTGCTTGAAGAGTAGCTTGAAGAGAAGATGGAAGGGGAAGAAGGTGGGCAGGTTCTCAAGGGAGAAAGGAGTGATAAGTCCAGATGGGTGGAGGTTGGGTGCAGGATGTTTGGCAGCATAGGGATACTTAGTGGGACTGATGACTATCAAAGGGAAGCCAGATGCACAAAGCATATGCACTCCTTGCATAAAGTCACATGGAAAGGATCTTCAAGCTGTAAATTGTATGTATCCTCCAGTTAGGGTAGGCCCAGGTGCAAGCATGAGTGCAAGCAGCACTGCAAGTGACAGTGTGAGCAACACTGCAAGTGACAGTGCATGCAACAGTGCATGTGACACTGCAAGCAACAGTGCAAGTGACATGCAAGCCCTGCACTGGTGCTTGCACTGCAAGTGACAGCTAATTGCTATCAGTGTTATAAAGACTACATATGTTATGTCCCTGTTGGAGATAAGCATATCACTATATCCTGAACAATAGTGGTTCTCAAATATTACCTGGTTGGCAAAAAACCCAGTACACCCAGTTGATTTTTTGGCTGTAACTGGGTGTACTGGGTTGACCCAACCACCCACTTACCTCATTTTTCACCCCTCCCACCCTCACTTTGGTCACCACCCAAGTCAGCTCTCCACATACCAACTTCAACAATCCATCATGATGTCTTAGCCTACCTGAAGTTTTTTTTTGCCCTTCAGGTAGCCTTCTTAGCCAACCACTACAACCAATCAGCTTGCCTTCAGTCCAAGCTTGAAAGCATTGTAGCTGGTGCCATGATTCTGGATCAGCTCAAAGCTGATGTCAATTTCAACACAACAGTCATCATTGTCTTCCTAATGCTCCTCACATCATCTTGGGATTCAGAGATTGGGAAGGTCTCTCACAAACACAAACAAACAGAGGACAAAATTCTACTTGTAATCTTGGGACATGGCCTGATACAAGCAAAGCATCAGCACTACTTGGCCCCATGAACAAAATGGATCTTACAAAAAGAGAACAAACAAGCATGCTTTGATGATTGGTTTATGGAGATTGAGAAGGCCTGGATTTGCACCTGAAGATGACAGCAGTGTGAAAGGTGATCTGGTTGAGTTGGAAGATGCCAAATCTGCTGGTCCTTCCAGGCCAACAGATAGATGTCAAGTGTTAGAGCTTGAGGTGGTGTGTTGGAGAGGTGAGTTGCCATTGGCTCAAGAACTCTTCCTGGTTCTTGCCCATGGCATGCTGGGTCAGGCTGAGTGAGAAGTGTGATGGAGACCCTTGAGGGGTGGGTTTTTGAATTTACACATGCCTAGTCCACCCAGTGTGAAAATCAATTGGGTGTACTGGGTAATATTTGAGAACCACTAATAAATAGATATTCAAGGAACGTATGTGCTTGTGTGAAGGGTCTCACAATGACTTGCTCTGAGTGGCTAGGCTGAAAGACCCATGGTGCTGCTGTGTGTATGTCTTGGCAGTGCCACATGTTGGGATTATATTCTGCCACTTGTGAGAAAAAGCAAGAGGAGACCTCAAACTGCCCACCTGATAAGCAGGATGGTGAGGTAGCCTGAGACTGGTGATGGAGGGATGAGGTTGGGAGATGAAAGTTCTGCTTCCTGCTTATATGGGCATGGCCCCTGTTGTATATGGCATGTATGAGGGTGTGAGGGGGGGGGGGGGGGGGGGGTAGCGGTATGGTAATGAGTGAAGGGCTTACATGATCCCTGTATTCTCAGAAATGGATCTGATGGCCCAGGTGTGCTGGGTGGGAGAGGCTGGCTTTCTGGAGCTCTCTTAGCCTCAGGAGTGGGTGGTCCCTGATGTATGACTTGAATGCTTTGGAGGACCAGTGTCCTATGTCTTGGATGTAATTGAGGGGGAGGCCTGCTTGCACTAGGGCTGTGGTGCCTCCTGATTGCATAGAGTGACCAGACTTGTCTCTGGAGAATAGCTTGCAAAAGCAGTGTAGGAACCATGCTCTGGTGGGGGGTGTGCCTTTTGACATCATGAAAAGGAACTGGGAAAGTAGGAAGTATTTGTCCCTTACTGACAGGTACACTTTCAGGGCTGTGACAGGGCAGCTGTAGTGCTAGGGGGATGCATGGTCAGTGTGCCTTGGTGGCTTGGTAGTCAGGTATGTTTTGGTATGGGGGAGGGGGATTAACTTACATCCTCCTGTCTTCACAGCTAGGGAGTATTACTGTGGAGCTGAGGTAGAATGGGTCCCCTTTATGGTATGGTAGTGTGTATTTGGCATATGAACCACAGTGTGAGAAAGAGCATGAGGAACATTTTGTTATCTTCTGTTCATTCTTTAGCTTGGCTGGGTCTGGTTGGACAAGTTCACCCAACCAATGGAGTCCATGGAACCCAATGAACAGGAGGGTGGTGAAGAGTCCATCATCAAAGGATCTGGACATGGATCTTGAGGCTAGCTCAAGGTTGAGAAGGTTGAGGGGGGACTTTCAGCTGATTGGCCAAGAGAACTGTTTCATGCATCTGCATAGAGTGGCGCAGACCAATTTTGAGTTGGTAATGGACTGGACATTGGGGTAGTCCTTTTCCAGGTATGCTGCTATACCAGACAGGTAAGCACTCACTGTCCTAGGTGAAATGAGGGTGTGTGTGCAGTGTGAGACTGGACAGCACATTGTAGAAATGAAAGCACAGAGCATTTCTTCAGAGGAGGAAGTGGGAAGATTGAAGTTTGAGCAGAATAGAAAATAGGCATTGATGGCCAAACAATATTTAGAAATGGTAGATGGTTCTTGTGCTCTACATGCATTGGCATGGATAAGGTGAGTGTCTAGACTGTCTGGTAGCATGGCCAGGTTGTAGGGGGGTGTTGTGTGTGGGGTGTGGGAGTGAGCTAGCTGGGGGTTTTCCACCATCAGGGATGGAGGGGTCAATAGTGATCTGTGAGACTTTTGAGGTAGGGAGGAGTTGGTTGACTTTGAGCAGTTTGCCCCTCAACAGGGCATCTGTGAAGACATTCTTTGCCCCTGGGATATGCTCCACCCTGACATCAATCTTGTGGGTAACTAGTAAGTGGATTATGAAGCAGAACAGTGGCCTTACAGAGTTGTGTGCTTGATGCGATTGGAAGAGATGACAGACTATCATTGAGTCAGTGCATACAAAAATTTTCTTCATGCCTCTGTTGGCTGCCATCTTTATCGCATAGGTTATGCCTAGGAGTTCCACCCAGTAGATGTCCCTGACTGGTGGTGGCAAGTGAAGGTGGAACCCTTCAGCAGAGTTTGGGAACCATACTCTGATGCCCTTGGGGTAAGCATCACTTGCAACTAGTGCATTGGCTTGGTTAAGTCCCCAGATGGTGGAGTCAAGGAGGTACATTCCTGGGGAGAGCTTGATGGCATCAGCTAACCATCTGAGGTCACTCTGGACTTTGGAGTTTGTTGGTATGAATAAGTTTCTGTAGGTCTTAGAGGTAGTTTTGTCCCACACTGCTTGCAGAGCAACTCTCCCTAGTGGGAAAGTGTTGAGGCCCCAAGATGCCCAGCCAAGTAGTGACTGCCACTCTTTGAGCCTGTGTTGCTTGATGGACACAAAGGTTCTGAGGGCCATGATGAGATCAGACTTTTTATCAGGGGATAAGGAGAGGGATAGAGCATTGGCATTGACATAGTGTCCTATTATCTCTATCCTCTCACCCCAGATCTGCTTCTTCCAGTCCCAGGGAATGTTGAGTATATCAAAAAGGTATAGGAACTTTGCTTGGTCAAGGGGCATCCTGATGCCTTTGAATGTGGTGAAATCATCTTCAGTGCATATGCCCCACATGTCATCCATGAGATTGTTGATTCTTTTTATCTCAAACTTGTGTACTGCTATCCATAGCACTAATGAGAAAAACAAGCACCAAATGTTTGGCGATGCTGATGAGCCAAAATTTGCACAGTGGTCTATGTGATACTGGCCATCGATAAGGACGATCTGTCTCAGCTGGTACTGTGGGTGTATGGGCATATTCCAATAGGCTCTAGCTGCATCTGTCTTCCATAGGAAGAGTTTCTTTCCATGTTTTTTCAGTTCTACCATGTAGGGGGCAAATGAAATGAGAGAGTTGAAAATGACCCTTATCTTATCTTTTATAACTAGATTGTTCAGGGAAGCCTTGCCATAGCTCATGTTGGTGCACACATGCATTTTAGACATGCCTTTCTTCACAACTAGTAGAAGAGGGGAGATTATCATTCCAGGGGTTAATTTCTGGAATCCTGAAGAGTATCTTTCTGCTGCAACCTCTTCATCTCTGGCTGCGCAGAGGAGATCTGGGTGCTGGTTACAGATAGGGTGGTTCACGTTGATGACCACATTGTTGGCAGGTATCTCTGACATTGGCCAGAAACCATTACGCAGCCCATTGAGTACTGAGTTCACAAATGGCTGGTGAGGGTGGTCCTTCAGTAGGAGTTTGAGCTTATCCACATTTATAGGGCAGACAATCTTGAATAGGTGCAGGAAAGATCTTATAGCATAGTCTGCTGTTTTATCATCGCAAAGGGGGGGTGGACTTTGGAGGGGTACTGCCTGCAGGCTGGCCTTGGCAGCTTTTGAGTATCCGCTGGCTGTCATCCAGTCCCATCCAAAACCTCTCTTAAACCATTGGCTATGATAGTTGTTATTTGTTAGAAGGTCATCGAAGTCTTCTACAATGGGACTTGAGACTGGAGCAGAAGATGCAACTAGGTCTTCTAGGTTATATCTCATGTATGTGAGTGGTGCGGCAGTGGTCTCCTTCGCAGCCTGCAAAATCACATTTGCCATGTATTCTGACACATGGATTGTTGGGCTTGCTAATACAGTTGCCAAGATTCCAACCGCCACATATTTGCTGATGCCAAGGTGTATTTCTTTCTGTGGTATACGAAAGATGGTATGTTTGGTATTAGGGGATGTTAGTGTGTATGGCCCTGGTCATGTATGTAATGGCATGTATTGGCTTACGGTTTTTAACCTTGCCTGCCCAAATAGAAGGTATATGGAATTTTTTATCCACTTTGGGTTTCTTGTGAAGTGTTTGGTTCGAGGTTGAGGCTGCAGGTCTGGGGTTGGCAGTAGAGGTTTGTTGATCTCTTGGTTCTCTAATCCTTCCAAGAGCTGTGTTCCTTGTATTAGCCAGGTCATTGTGCATGAAATCCAGGAATGAGAAATATGGTCTGTTTGCAATGGCCATTCGCAGGTCTGCATTGTATTTGACTGCTCCTCTCCAGTCTCCATTCTCTTCGAAGGTAGATTCTGTTTCCTTAATGTGTTTGAAGTATTTCTTATATATGTGTTCCAGCCCTGGAAAGGCCAGCATGTATGCAGCGCGCAAGACTGATAACACTTTTTTCCATGCATTCACATCTTTGAAAGGGATGGATTTGGATCTGTTACTGCTGTTGGTGGACTTATCATCCTTCAGTACCTCTTTGATGTTGAGGTCGGCTTTGTAGATTTTTGTAAGGTCAATGTATTGGTTTTGCAATATGGGTTTAATGAGGATGTAAGGGAAATCAGGAGGCCTATTAGGGTGATTGTCAAAGTGTCTGACCACTTGTGACAGCCCGTGTTTCCTATTTTCTGCCACAATGTCTGCGATGAGCTTTGCCTCTGTAGACAGCTCTCGGTCTGCCTCTCTGAGGATTGGCCCTCGAGGCTTCTCCCATCTGTATTTAAAGTCAGATCCTGAGGATGAGTCCGAGACATCATCTTCAGAATCATTGTCATCTGTTGATTGACCTCTATGTCTGTGACGTCTACGAGGGCTATGACTCCTCCTGTCATGTCTTCTATGGTTGTCATTCTTGGATGATCCATACCTCCTGTGGGAGGGTTCTCTGACTCTTTCACCTTGGTCCCTCCCATCCGTCCGTATACCTTGTGGTATAGGGTAGTCATGTTGGTTAATTTGGCCTTGTATGTAGCCTTGTTGGGGGGTATGGTGTGGGAGTGCGTTAGGGCCGTTCTGGAGTGGGGGGGTGGGGGAAGGAAGGCCATGGGGTGAAAAACATAAGGGATCATTTGATCGATTGGAATGTTATGGTGGGGTGGGTTAGGCAGGTTTTCATATATTGGCCTATTGGGCCTGGCATCTCTTTTGATTGCCTTAGTGGCAAATTCTGAGAACAACAGGTGAAACTGGGGGTGGTTAAATGGTACCCAGGTCGCAAACTGGTTTCTGAGGTACTCCATTTGGTGTATGGCGCTCCCACCATTTTGGTTGTATGACTCAAGGAGTAACAATAGGTTATCTGCAATATACCGCTTGTAAGCTGAGATTTGTTGAGCATTCATGTCATATGCGCTCTTTTAGTTTTTTTTTTTTTTTTGAACTTATTCAGATGATGTTATATTTGATGTAGATATATGTATGTATTATTATTAAGTAACAATACTTTGAAGAGGATTAGTGGAAATGATAGGTGAGGAAAAAACCTGAAACTACAGGTAAGAGTATGAAGGAAGTTTTACAAATGATTGTGGGAGGAGTGAGGAGTCTGAGGCATGGTGGTGAGGGTGGAGTATATACTCCTCCTGGCTCCTTGGTGAAATCCGGAGCTGGCCTGGTATCATTCATTGGGGAAGGTCAGTTTCAGGGAAGTTAGTCACTGTATCATTTCACTTCGATGATATCGCGGCGCATCTATTCCGCTATGTTAATCAGGGCACCAACTATGAATAAATTCAACATTGGGTAAATAATACATTTGAAGATGTATATCGACTGGATATACCCTTGGGATTTCCCCCAATGTATAATCTATCTCAATGGGTTTTCTCTTTACTTTCACATGTCTCTCTTTCATTGTTTTTTCTATATATAGACTTGTTTCCTCAATTGTAATGAATCATACTTAATTCAATCAATCCAACTTCATTTATTATCTTCAGAATAATATTGATGAAAGGGTTATTGTAGTTGAGAGGACTTCCTCTCATTCCCATAGAGGGAACCAAGTTCCTCCAGATGGTATTGAAAAGATGTACTTCCCATCTTCAGTCATATAGATGCATTAAGAATTGTGATGGCATATGAAATCCATCACCCCCCTTTTCATAATTCATTGATTAATATCATGTTATGGAAAGGGGATGGAGCCCTGAGGTCATTCTCAGAGGACTCTTGCTCAGTGGTTGGTCACCTCCTGCGACCACACCCTGACACAACTAGACCCAGATACACGCCGCATTTTGTTAGTGAGCCATTCAGAGGGCTTTGACTTTTACATTTTTGCACAAAAAAAAAATAGGTGTGGGACCAGCGTAGTTGGCTTATTTATTCCATCCTATGCTATGTAACGTGGCTTCGCCGCGCCCTTCTTTAGCCTCTGACTGGGGAGGAATCCCTTTGTGACACACCTGGTTTTTTTTTTTTTTTTTTGAAGCTGGGCGTTATACGTAATTTCAACGGACACTATGTATCCCAGACACAACATAA
This sequence comes from Cronartium quercuum f. sp. fusiforme G11, assembly GCA_015951145.1. NCBI lineage: Eukaryota > Fungi > Basidiomycota > Pucciniomycetes > Pucciniales > Coleosporiaceae > Cronartium > Cronartium quercuum. Next base: position 412,227 of record MU167215.1, read on the forward strand.
ATATATATATATATGTATACATATATTCAGAATTTATTTCGGCTACTTTATGAACAAGTATAAAACCAATAAAAGAGGGATCTCTTGCGCTCTATCTTTTTTTTTTAAAAACACATGTCTACTTCTAATTTCGACCTCTATTGTCAAGCTCAATCAGAAAATCAAACTATATTCTTTAGTGGTCCCATCCCTATAGAAGTCTAATGCGATGTTGCCAAAGTGGAACGAGTCGTCTGGTGATTCGGGAGTCCATATTCCCCCCCTCCCCCCCCCCGTTCAGTCGATCTCTAGAACCGCCAATGACTTGAATACGCCCGCAAGTGATTGGAATTGGAGAGCGCCGTCAGATGAAATCTACCATTGGTGGGGGGGTTCTAATTAATGTCATTCGGATCACCGTTAGTGCTTCACCTGAGTGGTAAATGGAGAAAAGTTTGCATCCTTACTGATCACGAGGCTTAGCAGACTTATCATTGACTACCGACTCCGCAGACTTATCATTGACTGCCGACTCCGCAGACTTATCATTGAGATCCCCCGTAATTCTCATTTCAACAACGGTCTTTGTGCCAGCTCCACCTTCCGTTAAGATATTCTTTTGTCCTTTTACCTGAAAAATATGTCCCAGTGAATCATCGGCGTCGGTTGGAACATTCAAGGCGAGAATTGTGGCAGAAAGAAACGCTATGATTGAAAGCAAGATGCGGATCATGATGTGAAAGATTTTGTCAAGTTTGATAATCAGAACAGGACGTGCAAAAAAAATAAAAAATAATGGAGATAGTGCCGATGCCAAATTGCGAGAAGTTAACCAACATCTGCTCCCTCTCTCTCTATATATATATTTTTTCGAGAATCACCTGCGGAAAAAGCGTATGTCGGGATGCGAATAACCGTCGACGATCTTGTACATCGTATCGTTTTGCACCGCTGGCCAAGGATGAGGCAGTCTGATAAGACGAAACAGGGGCGCGCTTCTAAATTCGTTCCGGTCTACAATGGCTACCCAAACTCCGAGAGGCGTCTTATGAGATATAAAGGCTTTGGTACCCCCGAATTACGTGATAAAGCGTGTCTCGGAACGATACAGGCCATGCCGGTCAATCAAAGATGAGCTTTGCAGCCTGTTGCAATCGATTTCAGGTGAGGGGGGCACTTCTGAAGGTCTTACCCTATATAGGGAGTAAAGGAATCTAGGCCGTCTCGAAAACTGTCTTGATACACTTATGGCGGTAAGATAATCTTTTTCATCGGATGTCGATGGGAAAGGCCACTGTTACAACGAGAATCGGTTATCTCAAGTGATGTTTCACGATCTATCCCACAGACGTTGCTCCGAAAGGAGGAGTCGAGGTGATTACAGTGTTCATACAGTAGCATAGCTCTGAATGGGTAATACATCTTCAGAAGACCTCTGGTCCAACCCGTAGAGGAAACACACATAGGCAGGGGTTTTTTTTTTAAAAAAAAAATCTTTTATACTGCATTTCCTGTTGATAAACATATAGCACTGATAGAAAAAGGCCACAACTTGAAAAACACTCTCGAAATAGCCTCTTCATCCGATGAGCTACTTTCGACCGCTTGTATGTTTGCCCTAGGTATTTTTTAGAGGGTAAAGACCTTTGTTTATTTTGGTCAATCTCTGAGATAACCTTGACCCATGCTAACTTGTCTCCTATCTCATGCGTCCCCCAATCTAAGGAAGGAGAAGGGTGGTAACAGAGGTTTCAATACCGCTGTATTTCTCCTAGGACGATAGTATACGAGATACGATGATACGACGAGTTCGGGTCAGATTCTAACTACCGATTATCGTAAGTGTTTTTGTGTTTTTTTTTTTTTTTTAAAAAAAAAAAAATTATTTCACTCAACTGACTTGAATTTGTTTAAAGCATTTAAAATCAGAAAGAACGATCGATTCTCTCACTTTATTCTTATAGCATTTACATCATGATCAAGCTCAGCTGTACCAAATCATGTTGACCAAACCCACTACTGAAGATGTTACATTCTTCGATATACTCTCACTTGAGTCTGATGAACCTGATCAACTCATTCAATTATATACCTTCGTTTGCGTTGGTGAGATTCTTCTTCCCGGTTCCCGAGCATTACATTCCACAGATGGTCCCACTCACCATCATCATCCTCAAAAAGATACCGTGAGTGTCGAAGGTGTTGTTGAAGTGTATTCAAGGGGGGCATCTGGTCCAGATGCCCAAACTTGGTGTGGTGGAACTAGTGGTACTTTAGTGCGCCACGAGTGTAGAAAATTTCATCAAAGTTACACTAGTGGCAGTTTAGTGATCACGAGTGTGGAAAACTCGGGTTCACCAGCTGGTGACTCCTTAGTGTAGCACCAGCTAGTGTAGATTTGGTGCAAAATTAGTGCAACGACTGCAGATGCCCTAAGCCTTATTGAGCTTGCATGGTTTTGGCCACGACAAAACCCAGGCATACTTACGTGGTACCTGGGAAGAAACCTGAGGGAGGTTTCGTTATAGTTAAAAAAAATAAATGCAATGTCGAGGGATAAAACCCTAGCTGACGTGGGACAAAACCTTGATCACTCTACTGTATTGAATTGGTCAAGGC
>MU167215.1:430440-445257 GCA_015951145.1 Cronartium quercuum f. sp. fusiforme G11
CGAGTTATAAAACTCCGCAGCAAGCTACATACGCTAAGGTACATTACCTGAATGTGCTTCAATTTCCTTTGCCATCAAAATCTGCCCTCACACTCCTGATTGAAGGGGGATTTGATGACATGGGCATATGTACCCAGGCCATCGACAACTTTTTGGTCTTTGGACCAAAAAGATTGATAAGGGCGGTAAGCGGAAAATGGGGACTGTAGGCAGGCAGTGGTTCAGAGTCTGTCGCTCTCAGGCCAGTTGTTCGGCTTTGGGCAGAAGCCCCTCCTCCGGAGGGGGAGGGGCTTAGTTAAGCTAAAGTGAAGAGCCGGTGACAACATTTCTCAAATCTACAGTACTTACATATGGATCTCAATGGGAGGATGTAAATTTGCTTCCAACGCCCAAAACTGACTTTCCAATTGATGGTCAAAGTTGAGTCTACTCTCTAGTTCCTCAATCCCGGTGAACTCTTCGAGTTCACAGGCTATTTGTTGTCTAGTCTAGGCTATAACCAGCCCAGTACGGAAGCCGTGGTGGAAGGTGTTCACTATGTGCCCCGAGACAAGAGTGGGCCGCTGAATCCTTATCACAGCCATCTTAGGGTTCAGATGTTTGTTTTAGGTGCAGGGTAAAGACCATTGCACTCAAACAGACGCACCTTTCAGTTTATCTACAGCATCTCATGAACGAATCGACGTCATCGCCAACTTGGAAGCAAACGATCGTTTGGACTTTGGAATGAGGATGTGCCCAAGCCACTGCTGTAGGTATACATATGAGATCGACGCAAACGGATCGACAGGGCGACACTCGAGTGTTGTGAGCTGTCTACTTACTTACTTTGGGACTCGGTGTGGATGACTCGGCCTGGGTCAGGCTTTGATCTGCAACAGTGTAAAGTGTGTCTTCAATGACTTGAACATCTGCGTCATTATCTTGGTCTGTCATAGTCATAGGGTACAGTATGTACCTCCCCGAGCTGACTGGTGGGCTCAACTGCAGTTCCCTTGCGTTGTGGATGTCGATCTTCTAGTAAGAGAGCTAATTTGGATGTGCGATATGATTGATGATCCCTAAAGCGAGTTGAGATGCTGTGATCGCATCTTCTTCTCTGACCATGACTGCACTGAGTAACCTCTTTCCCTTCCCTTTCCTCTTTAGCAGGTTCAGTTCGTGTCCGATACTTTTCTTGCCAAATCGATTTTTTCTTTCTCAGCCCTCTGACACTCTAGTCACCCCGCTTCCCTTTGCAAAATTCCTCAACCCTCTCTCTCTCTCTCTCTCTTTTTTTTTTAGTGTTCACTGTACTTCTGAATTCTCTGAAACACGCGGTCATGGCTTTTTTTTAAACATCTTTTTTCGTTAATCTATGCATGCCTCATAGAGCAAAACACACACATACAAGCACATATTCGGATAAATTTGCTGTAGAAGAAGGTCGTCATTCACCACTCTGTTTCCTTCTCCGTTCCACCGCCCCCACTCTTCAAGTCTTCAATCAAACTCCCAGCAAAATACTGTGGATCTCCTGGGTACTTTAAGCAAAGTGTGCTGAAAACCGATCAATCGAGGTGCGATTCGGTCCAGTGCTTGTTGTATCTACCTTGATCGTTTGATTCTGTTTATCTGCCTTCTTTACAAGCTCAAGTCCAAACGCCAGTTTCTTCATTAACAATCTACATAGATTGACAACTAAGCCTTCGAGCTCAACCTCTACGCGGTAAACCGTTGTCACGTAAGATCAACAAGTGAGCCCACCAGACCCTCTCCGCGGTCATCCGTCGGTACTGCTTGCGGACGGTCAACGACTGAGCACACCACACCTGATTTAAACAAGCTAGCTCCATCATTTCCCATCAGTCACCCTTTTCCTTCCCATCCATTCCCTCCAATCGCTCCATCCACCGCTTCAACATTCAAGATGGAGAGTCCACATATGACCGATCACTCTCATTCAGCTCAACTACCAAACAAAGATCTTCGCCATCACGATAGCGAGTCAACACCCACCAAACAAATGACAAAATCGCTCGAATGGAAGTATTCAAAGTATTTTCCAGGTGGATATAATCCTAGAAGGCAGTTGCCTCTACAAGGGCAGCGGATGACTTGGGCTCTAAATCTGATCGCAGGTATCGCCATTATGTTTTACGGATTTGACCAGTTCGCCCATCTCACCCTTACCCTCCATTTCGTCATTCACTGATCTTACTCAAGCTGACTGAAATGTACTTGAATCCTTCCCAAAAATTCGTGAACGTCCTTTTTCTTGTCATCTTACCAAAATCTTTAATGAAATATAATTCATCTTTTTCACAAAATTGTAGAGGAGTGATGTCAGGTAATAATTTCGATCACAATATACCACAAAAAAAAAGGCTGAACACGAAACTTTAATGGTGCCTCCAAAACAGGTGTCAATAACACGCCCAACTATCAATCACGTATGGGCATCTTTAGTCATCCCCAAACTGACAATGACTCAGCAAAGATTGGAGGGTGAGGGAATTTGCGTTTTCATCTTTTCTTGCGAAATAAAAGAAAGACCCAACATATCTTTTTTCATCCGTTTCAGTTCCAAGTGTAATAGACTGATGAGTTCTCTTCTTTGTATAATTCCATTACAATTTTTTGATCTGTTAAAATCGACATAGGATTGTGGCCGTCTACTATGGTGTGAGTCATCTTGGATTACTGCCTTGCGTCTTCTCTGAAAGCAGCTGGAAGCTAAATTTTATAAGCTAACTGAAATGTGATCTGAGAAATCAATATAGGGTACGCTAATCGGTGCGCTAATCGGAGGGGCGCTCGGGGACGCGATCGGACGTATCAAGAGTCAGTCATCTTGATTTTTCGAGCTCCATAAATGTTTTGATCATTCGAGAAAACCTATCCGAACTCTTGGGTTCACTTTCCAGCTATTTTCTTTGCTTGCGTTTGGGCTGCTTTTGGCGCTGCATTACAGACTTCTACACAAAATGTACGTCTAGGATTTGTAATTCTTATTTCAGTCTTCATTCTCTGATGATTCTCTATTGAAATTCGGACATGGGTGCAACTTTCGAATAGATCACATGGATGTGGTCAGTTTTCTTTTCTTTTCTTTTTTTTTTTGCAAGTCTCAACTTGCATCACCTCAAGCTGAAATTTCAATTCATGACTCTACATAGTTTGGCTCGAGTTATCACAGGTATCGGAACTGGACAGCTAAATGCGCTAGTACCAGTTTGGACCTCGGAGCTTTCACATCATTCAGCTCGAGGAGCTGCGATGGGTTTTGAATGTAAGCACAAGAGCGTGCTTTTAGCTTTTTGAGGACTTTGTTGCTAACTGCTTGTTTGAACTTCAAATGGGCTTCTGGAAGTTCTACTGAACATCGCGGGTCTTGCTTTAGCCTACGTGAGTGTGAAACTGGGTTTTTTGAAGGGGTTTCAGCTAGTTTGAAGTTCAACTGAGACTTTTCTTGGACTAGTGGATTGAGTTCGGGCTGAGGGATGGAAATCAGTCTCTACGTTGGCGTTTGCCTTTGGGAATCCAAGTCAGTCTACATATGCTCTCATTCGCCCCGATCAACCCGATCTCAAAATGGCGGTATTTTTTTCTCCAGATCGTCTTTCTCCTTGTCCTAATGGTCATGATACCACTATTTCCTGAGTCGCCTAGATGGTCAGCCCGTCTTCATTCCTGTCAGCGCGCAACTTTGTTGATGTTTTTTTTTTTTTTTTGCGGTTTTGAACAAATTCAGGCTTGCCAAGGTCGGCCGAACCGATGAAGCTCGGACAGTATTGACAGTCCTTCGCACATCTCAAGGTGATTCAAAGGCAGAACTCCAGGAGAAGGTAGAGGTCGAACTTCAAGGAATTTTGGAAGCCGTTGAGCTAGAGCGCGAGCCCGAGGGTGCGTGTTTTTTTTTTTTTTTTTTTTTTTTTTTTTTTGGCGGGGGGCCACCTGAGAAGATATCAGACTGAGACGATCTATGGGTGTCTTGCAGAGAAGACGACCTACTGGAGCATGCTCTTCAAGAATGACCCGCTTCATCTCCGCCGACGTACTTGGCTCATCATCTGGCTCCAGATAATGCAAGAGCTTGTGGGTATTGGCGTCATAACGGTCTACGCTCCTACCGTTTTCACACAGGTAAGGGTTTCTCAGCTTGAACTGGCTCTCCTCTTTTACAAGACTGACCGAATGTGAATGATTGCGATCCATGATGTATACAGGCTGGCTATAGTGAATACAAGGCAAACCTGTCAGCCCCATATCATAATTTGGTATTGAAATTTTGAGGCCCGCGAATTGACTGAGACTCCCATCTTCACTCATCTGGATATATTCATCAGGCTTTCGGGCATAAATGACTTATCGTATAGTTTAGTCCTCATCCTTTTGTAGTTAAATACCTCGAAGATAGATATGAGAGCTGATCATAGTACCTCAAACCCGTAGTGATGAGCGTTCTGGTGGCCGTCGTCACACTCGATCGCGTCGGTAGAAAAATCACGCTTTACTGGGGTGCCATTGTCATGGGACTAGCTTTGATCATAGCAGGTGTGGGAGCAAAGTAGGCCGGGTCTATTGATTAAATATTTTCATGAGCTTTTCTTCTTATATTACTCTTTTCGGCGGGTTTGAACAGACATTCCGGTGATCAAGCTCTGAGACAAAGCGTTCGTGAGAGCTGGGGTGCAGTGGTGACGGCAGGAGTATTTGTCTATACGGCCACTTTTGGAGCTAGTTGAGTTTTGCGAAAAACCTCTTCTTTGGTCCCATGCCTTTCATTATGGATGAGAGCTCTGATCAGCTGAAGGATGATTGGTTCCCTTTAGCCTGGTTGACGGTTCCGTGGTTAGTACCGACTGAAATCATGCCGCTGTTTGTGCGTGCAAAGGGTGGATGTGTAAGCTTGAGAGGGTTAGGTTTGCAAAGTGCTCGTTTCTAAACTGACTCTTTTGGAATTTGAAGTGGAGTGTTGTGGGGTGGTCTATCGGAAACGCGGTGGTCACCGAGCTTGCACCCTTTCTTTTCAACGCAATCACATACTGGACTTTTATTCTGTGAGATTTCTCTCGCTGATTATGAGACTGGAGTGACAGGCCGAATTTCTGACATATTTGCGTGTCTGTATCTGATATACAGGTTCGGGATCCTAAATTTCTTTACGTTGCCTAACATTTACTTCCTCTATGTGAGTTGAGTTGCCTTTAGCGATGACGATTTAATACTGACAATCATTGAGGACCATCATGATGATAGCCCGAGACCTCGAATCGATCTCTGGAAGATATGAATGTCCTTTTCGAGTCCAAAAGCATATGGGTTCACCGCGCTAAAGCAGAAGCTGCTCGTCGGGCTGGCGTCGGCGAGTCACGTTCAAGTAAAGGTTCGGACGTATTGATTGACCGCTTCCATGACAAAGACGAGCCCGTTCAAAAGTGATATGGGCATCAGTCAAGTAGTAAGAATTTCTCTTTATGTGGAGTGTGTGGACTCGATTTCGAGCAAAGCAAAAATTCATTTTTTTTCATGTCTATAAAACTCTTGTACTATCTGGGTATCTCTTCTCGCTTGTCTTAAACAACTGTGGACTATGTGTTTCTGCATTGATTGAGTTGTACGATCAACCATCCGCTGTCTTCATTTTTTACGCAAAAAAACCAACATGAAAACCGGAGGCCAATACTGTGTATGGATCCAGGATGATGTGAGACAACCAAAGCAACCACCAAATTTGACTTTGTGCTCTTACTTGTTTTCTGCCGCGTTGGAACGCTCTTGTCACATTTTGTGGGTCGTACTATCCTCTTTTTCTTCTTTGTGACTAGTGTTGGATATTTTTGTGGATTGATTGAAATGACCCCAGTTAGGCATTATGGGACAATTCACAAAAGGGTACATGCATTGTTGAATCTGATCAAAGGGCTTTCCAATATTTGAATAAAGCATTGGTATGTATGTATGTAAGAGGCTGAGAGAACGCATTCAGCTATATTCAGGTATGAAGTATATCCAATGTCACTTGGGATTGTCACCCTCCTCAGAGCAGGTTCCCATTACAAACATGTTATGAGAACTGCAGTTTACAGTAAAGGACATGTGGTACGTCGTTTAGGGCGTATTTGTGTGAATACCGGAATCCTAATGATATCTGTTGGCCATAATTTGAGCGACAGGTTATAAAAGGCGTACAAATAGTTACGGTTTGGGAAAAGCCAAACCCATATTTCCACAGGAAAACGGATTCAGCCCAATGAGCTCATAGGGCTAAAAATTGAGAGTTTTCGGGGTCATGAGATGACCTTTTAAAAAACGCACGGACGGAATGCAGTCAGTAAGGATAGTCAACAAACAAGCAAGGGTCACCAATCTTACAGGGTTCCACAAAAGATCTTATATGTAACCATCAGAGAGTTATCAATCCAACTACGAGCGGTGTATAATCACCCAACATGACGAGACACGATTTGGCAGCTGAGAGCCGGAAAGTCTCATCATTCTCAAGCACAAGTTTCTACGCCGGCCATGGGCCCTCGAGGCCAGCCACATAGGCATGGCTGGTAGTTCCGGTGACAATAGTGGCGTGAAGTTTTTTTGGGGAGTAGGTCAGCGATGGTCCATTCAGAATTGAAAGATGATGCTCAGTTTGAGCTTTGGAATGAGCTTAACGGTTTGAAAGGAATAAGAAAAAGCTCAGTGTGACGAGGGGGTCAGCCAACGATCTGATTTCAAATCAACCATAGTGCTTAATCACAATTTTCAACGCAAAGTTAGCGGTGGTTCAAGGCAAGATGCTATCAAAAAGAATTTTTATTTTTTATTTTTTTGATTCAGAAGGGAAAGATGGTAAGTAAGGAGGTCTGTGAAAGGGTGAAAGAAAAGGGAGGGAAGTATTCCGTTAGAGAAAATGATGCTGATCAGCTTGAGAATGAATAATTTCAAGAACATGAGCTTGAGACATCTCAAGTTTCACTGGTAAAACACAACCACAATTTGCCATTAAAAAAAAAAAAAAAAACTCAGATCTGACCTGACCTGGCCATCGGCCCAGATAGGGTAGACGGATGAACTATGTGGCCACGGTGGCACTTTCTGGGAATCAACTGGTCTGAAAAACTGTCGGTTGCAATGACAACTTCCTTTTGATCATTCTCCGCTCAGATGATATCTTGAGATCAACTGCAAGGACTAGTGTTGTACGTTCGAATACAACGCTGCTCAGTTTTCCTGATTTATACGAGATAACGGCACGGGTACGGTGCTCCTGTATGTAATCGAGAAAACGAAAAAAAAAAAAAAACTCTTATTGCGAAGATGTACCAAAGAGCAACTATTATAAGAATTTGAAGAGAAAAAAAAACAAGAGAGAAGGATGAGGGTACAACCTTAAATAGATTATTGAGATCAGGAACAGAACAAGACAAAAAAAACAAACGGAGGAACAGGATAAGAAATGAGGAAAAGGGATAAGGGACAATTTCTTAGACGGATAACCAACTTTAAGGTAGAAACTCACCATTCGATAAAAAAAAATTAGTGTTCATGATACCAACCCAAGACGGTTCGGTTGGCTCATCAGTGATCCTATGCTTGATTCATGGCCGTCTTCAAAATGATGTGAGACTGCTTCAAAGCAGTTAACTGAGCCAACCATCATGCGGCGGTTTACATGAACTTCAACAGTCTGCTACCATATGGGGTAAAATCGGGAGAACCCTGTGGAGAGACTTGAACATAATGTAGACTTCCTGACGTGAGGGGTCAGAATGCTTTACATGTACTTTTTTTTTTTCTTAGAAAAAAAAAAGAAAGAAAAATCAGGCTACAATAAACTAAATCAAACAATAGAAATCTCAAAATAGACCATCTCATTCATTTGATTAGTTCTGCGTTTTTTTTTTCTGGGCAAGACCTTTATAATTCAGAACTCTGACAAGTTGAGAGATCACCTCAACTTCTCAATCAATTGTAAAATGTGGGGGTTTACTTGAATTTTTGAGGATCAAGGTTTCAGTAGTTAACTGTGCTACTACAAGCTGATCAAAAAAAAAAATCTGTTACAGGAGAGAAGTAAAGTACTCTGTAAACATTGGACACCGAAAGCTGGTCTTCAAAAAATTAAAAAAAAAATTAAGCAGATTGGTATTTTTTTGTTTTTTTCTATCTTTTTACAAGCCTTTGAGAACTTTAAAAGAGATGAGGCTAAAGTTTGGAAAAATATTGATTTTTTTTTTAAAAAAAAAGAAGGTTCTTCTTAATTGGAAGAAGTGTAAGACTATGAATTCAAATGATTGAGAAGGGGGATTTTTTTTTTTTAATTTTTTTTACTGTTTGCAGATAGTAGTGACTGTACCAAGTTTGAGGTTTGCTAGAACTTGATAAATAAAATCAAGTCAGGGGTCATTTGTAAATCATCTAAGAAAGAATGAAAGAAAAAAAAAAAAAAAAGGGGAGGGGGGCGAGGGGGCAATGAGTCCTTTAAGAATGTATAACACTACCAGGAATATCATGTTTGTTTCTGGACAGAAAAGAAATAAAAATATACAAGAATATGTAGAAGCCAGAAAGAGAGATAAAAAAATACAAAAAAACAAAAATGTATCTTGTTCCTCAGCTCTGGATGATCAAGCAGGTCATGTTTTGTTTTCATATTTTTCTTAGAGGTTCATGCTAGCTGATTTACTGAGGATAAATTTTTCAAATCATTAGTTTACCAACTGTAACATGTGCCTTGATATGTGGCCCTGCAACTGAAAACAGTGCAGGCTCAGTATCAAGAGCCTTCAGTATGTACTTACAACAGGATTGAATACACAACACTGTAATAAGTACTCAACCACAAGTTGACCAAGAGTTGCCATGGCAACCCAAGCAACCACAAGTAGGCCACTAGCCTAATAGTGAGGGACAGGCCTGAGAACAGAATATATAAACTCTCCCTTCAGGACAGGAGTTAGTTGATCCCCCCAACCTTTTACCATATCACCTAAATTAGCACATTGGCACAACATTGAGGATACTTGTAAATCAAGTCATCTGCTCAATAGTGCATGGTGCTATAGGTGTAACATAAGGGGTTTACTCATAGGCTGGTGGACCTTGCTCCTTGAATACCCTTGTCTGTGAGGACTCACAAGGGTTAGAGCTAAAGATTCACCCCAGTAGGTAAAGAGCATTCTGGCTTGTAAAAGTTGGATCAGAGTGGAGTGTTACTAGTGCCTAATTGTAACTCTGATCCCAGAGAAGTAATATCAATTCCCAGACCCAGTCCTCCAAATCCTCATCCTTGAGGTCAATTAGCTGTAGTCAGTACTTGGGGAATCCCCAGTACTACCAGGACCAGTTATTTGAAAGGGGCCTCCACCTCCTTTTCTCTCTCAACCTTGCTCTGTTAAGTAGCTTCCTAGGAACTACCCCTAACATCAAGTCAGCCAAGAAAAGGCTTTACCTGGAAGGACTAAGTCTTTGCCTCTTCCTTCCCAGATTTTCCAGCCAGGTGGTAGCCATATAGTAGCCACCTCCTGACAGTAAAGAATAGGGCTTGCATGGAAAATACCAAGCAGTACAAACTCAAATAATCAATGTGAGTATTTGACCAACTGGACCACTCTGTGTGTTGAAATGAGAAACCTCTGTCAAACTAGTGACATTGAGTCAAAAAAAACAAATATAAATCAAATTCACTTTTTTTTTTTTTTTTTTTTGAGGATCTTGAGACTTGGCCCATGTAATTTCTATTGGTAGGTTTGCTCCAGAAAATATCTGCATTTTTATTTCCCTTTTTTGGTTTCATTTCACATCCCTATGTTGTCTATGCTAATCTCCCTTTTTCATCATTTTCTCAGAGCTCACACCCCATCTGGCATGTAACTCTTACTGTCTGTAGGTGTTTAGTATATATAGCCCTCCAGTTGGATGCTTGTAAGAGAAGAATCAGTGTTGAATTTATCACTCTGAACCCCTTCATTGAGGTTCTCCAGATTCCCAGTTCCCTATCATCTCACAGTTTCTCACATTTCAACTTGTGAATTTGGATTCCCTGTGGTGTTACAAAACCTAAATTATACTCCACAAATGAACTCACCAACACTCAAACTGGGAGGAATTGAAACTCAAAGAAAGCCAAGTGTGAAAGAATTTCAGTCTTGAGAATAAAAATACCATGCACTGAAATATATATATTTGTATGATACTCAGTTTCAAGAGTAGGATTAAAACTATACTTGTTGATGAACAAGTATATATATATATATATATCTTATACTCAGTATCAAGAATATGACAAAAGAGTGTACAAACTAATGTTAAAACACAAATTTTAGAATGAGACACTACAAACAAAAAAAAAGAACCCTAGTTACATATTCCAACTTTACTCAAAAGATATTGCTTGTGATAGTAACACATGTATAAATATAGGATACAGACTATTAGATTATAAAGCTTTCAGTAAATTATTACCTATCATTGCAAATGGATTCTATGTGCAAAAAAATGACTCTAGAACTGTTTTGAAACATTCAATTATATTGAATACTTTCACTAGTAGAAATAAGGTTATTTGGATCTACCAGTATTCACCAAAACTGTGGCACATGAATAACTTGTGTGATACAAAAGATATATATGTAAAGGTAAGAATACTTTTATTAATTAAAACTCCTGACATGCTCCACAAGAAAATATGCTCAGTTGTTTGTGGCTTAATTACTTAGTACTGTACTGTACCATACAAGTCAAATTGGATATAATACATTATCTGTATTTGATTATAGCTCAATTAATAACTGTCTTGGCAGAATAGAACTGACAGATGAAAGTCTCTACTCAAAGCATTCTCACAGTCCTGGAGATTTATTCAGCCAGGAATAATCAGATACAAATATGACATTGTCATCACACACTCACAGCTAAGAATTGGATTGAACCACCACCCACATATCTGCATTGTAGGGTGACATGCTGTGTGACATAGCATGCCCAGCTGTAATGTGATAGGCCAAGCCTTGGAACTTGGTCTACAGCATCGCATGTAGGCATGCTATGTTGCATGACATGCCTCCATTCTCTCATGCTAGACTTTTTCTTGGTCATCTTCAGGGCTCAACATAATGCTTGGGTCTGTCTTTTCTGAAAATATATATATATACCCTCAAATTTGACCAAACTGGGGGCCATTTGTGGATTTCCCTTGGAGCTATATATAAGCACTGTGTAAAAAAAAAAAGCTTGCAAGCACACAACACTAAAGGACTTGAGTTGGGTTTTCCAATTCAAAAATTAGACATGATGATCTGACTCAACAACTAGATATTCTATTACAATATCAGGAAAACTAATATATTCCTCTCACAATACAATAATAGAGTTATTAAAAAAAAAAAAATATTCTCTGAATGCCAATGAACATAGGGGAAAAAAAAACCAAGAAAAAGGAAACATATATTGGTTGTATTTTCTAGTACTGTTTTTTTTTTTTTTTTGTCATGATATATATTTAAAATTTAAACTTTTAGGGTTCAGAGAAAATAATAACATGTTTAAAGCTCAAGATCAATCATGAAATTTATATATATATATTTAAATTAATAAGAATAATGATCAAAATTACTTAGTTTTTTTTTTTTTTTTTTTTTTTTTGGAACAACATTTTTCAAAATATTTACAAGTAACCTAGTCAAAAAAAAAAAAAAAGTAATTTAAAAAAAATCTTATTATTATTATTATTATATTCTTTTCTAAGGATTTCTAAAACGATTCGCCTGAATAAATAGATAAATCAATGAATGAATGAATAAATAGATAGATAAATAGATAAATGAATGAATGAATAAATAAATAAATGAATGAATGAATAAATAAATAAGTAAATAAATAAATACATAATATGATCTATATTATATATCGAAAAAATGCACTTTCATTTCCACCCCGTTTCAATTTGTCAAAAGATTTCAAATTCGAGTTGATGTTGGTGATGATGAGATTCCACCGATGATGATACGTTTCCGTTTAAGTTTTTTAGTCGGTTTTCGACCTATAAACCCACCTGGATGAACTTGAACCGATTTAAGATTAAGGTTTGAATTTGAATTTGAATTTAAAATCGAAACTTTATTCACTTCTTCTTGTTCCTGTTCCTTCTTCATCTCAAACTCATCTTTGATCATCGGTACATCTTCAGATCGTACAGAAACTTTAACAGATCTTTTAAACTCTAAATCAATTCCTTCACGATACTTTTGTCGCTGTGAACGAGGAATTGGAATCGTTGTATAACAATCATCTGAATTTCTTTCGTTCATCTTTTGACTTTTTACATCCTTCTTCTTCTTATTATTATTATCATCATCATCATCTCCCTTTGGAAAAATTAGATGAGCGATTCCGGTCAAAGAGTATATTTGATCAGATGAAGAACCGATTAACGCATTCATCATCCTAGATTCACTTGTTCTTTTCAACATCAGATGACTTGATGGGCTAGGACCGGTAAAGAATAGATCAGGTTGATGCTCGGGTGAAAGGACTTGAGAAGGTGACATGGAAAATGCTGCTCGATGATCAGCGCGCGTTGGTTCTACTCGATTATTATTACTTTTTTCAATTTTTTTAGCAGACAAACTAGGAAGTACGTCGGTAAAAGAGGTAGGAGGTCGAGCTTGATCAAAAAGTGTCCAAGCTCTCGTACTTCGTCTTACCGAATTTTGACATATCAATCTTTCTTCTGAATTCGTCTCATCATCAGTTGATTGACTACCACGGTCTCCGAATCGCTGTTTTTGTGGTGAAGAAGTGATATCCCAGGCAAGGAGTGGAATTTCAGGTAAGGAAATCTCTCCGACTGAGAATTGACCCGAACGGCCATGACTGACTCTGGTCTTTGATGGTGTCTGATGATCCAATGTGATCGTGTGCTCATCCTCGCCTTCGTCGTACTCTTCTTCTTCATCCTCCTCCCACTGTCCAACCTCGTTCCAGTGACCCCTATCAGCATCTGTTCCTTCCCGACCTCGAGAAGTACGACGGGTGTGAAGACCTGAGCGGTTGCTGATACTATCTTTCAAACGTTCTAAGAGATGACCTGCCCCACTCGGTGTGAAAACACCCTTGCTAAGCGAACCAACATGTAATTGTTGTGCGTATTCTTTCGATGTCACAGTCGTTCTGCTCTCAGCCAAGTATTCATCAAGTTCTTCGTCCAACTCTTGATATTTTTTTCTTAAATTCGATTCTACGCTTTTCTTTTCTTCAAAGTTTGAGTCCGAGTACGTAAAAGTTGAGTATTCGGAACGAGTGAGAACTCTATCATTTAATTTTTCTTGATCATAACTTTTACGTGACGTATTTGATTTAGCGCAATAATGTGCTTTTCCTAATCCAGATGTGATAGAAAGTGGTGGTGATTGACGAGTTCCCCAGTTCGATCTAAATTCATCATCAATCTCTTCAATCGGTTCCCGGGACCATGGATTGTGAGATGCGAGATAAGACTGAATTTGACTTCGGCGTGGAATCGATCGAGCAAATGGATCCGAAGGCGTGTAAGCATTTAAATTCCCGTCATATAACATTTCTTCTTTCTCTTCAATTTCTCCTCGCTTAGGCCAACCTATCTCTAGTCTCTCACCGGCTTTCCTACTGCCGTACGGAAGACTCCCAAAAGTCCCCAGTTTACGCTCTCGGCGCGCATCTCGCCATCGTCTGTAATTATGACGATTAAGATAGCTCAAGGCAAAAACAATGCCTAAGAAAATGAATAACAAGACAAAGATCCCGAGAATGAGGGGTGTAGAATTACGAGGGCTATCTGGTAGTCCAATTTGGCTTGTCTGTGCCGACGGCGAGCTAGAGGTCAACATTGAAGTAGAGGATGACGAGCGATTGATATCCATACTCGTCCTCAAACCCTGTGTGTTGCTTGAATTATCTGAGTGAGGTGGGGCAGCAGATGATGGAATCAGGAGAACCGGGATTAGCGTAGCGATCGAGTTGATAGCTGTAGCGGTCGTGGTAACAGCTGGTACGGCTGTGATGGAAGGCTGACGCGCAAAGGGATACAAAAGTCAACTTTAATACTTTGGATCCCGAAATATCTTACTTCAGCTCAATCTCATTCCACTCACCATCGCAGCTGTGGAAGTGGAAGGATGGTATAAGCCGTCATCGTACGAAATCGTGGTTTGGATGGCGGCCATGATGAGCAGATCCGAGTATATGCTTTGAAAGATGATAATTTTAAGATGCGAGAAGTGGTATAAGAGAATGAGACGGGGTGGTAGGAAACCTCGAGAGGGAGAGAGAGAGAGAGAGAGAGAGAGAGAGAAAGAGAGAATGCTTGCCAAGATATCACTGGTTTTGTTGTTGTAGGCAGGTGGCGCGTCAGGCTATCTCGAGATATTGAACAAGAGTAGATCATAATCTTTTATCGATCTCGTTCATCAAATTCATCCAGATTTCCATCACAACTACACCCAAAGCATGGCTGAACTCAAACAGACGGTTCAGATCCAAATGTTATATTGGATGGACCGAATAAGCTCAATAGGACTAGTAGGCTTGTTGTGTTAGAATTACCTTATTTGAACCACTCTCACAGTGGGATGAGATATTCCATTCCATCAGTTTCGATTCGATGGCTTCCTCTTTTACTAGCTCTCTTGTTGGTCGAAAATTGAACCCAGGCTAAACCGAAATGAAGCACTCTTTGTACACTTTGTAGGCATTTCTAACCAAAACTAACAAGTAAGTAAACCGACTGACTACCACCGCCAATTCAAGAAAGTCTTCCTCTCTCTCTCTCTCTCTCTCTCTCTCTCTCTCTCTCTCTCTCTC
>MU167215.1:445389-458065 GCA_015951145.1 Cronartium quercuum f. sp. fusiforme G11
AAATCAAAAAAAAAAAAAAAAAAAAAAAAAAAAATTATTGAGGGATTTATTTTTATGTTTTTATTACTGTGTCTAAATAAAACCATTTATTTAAATACTAGCATACTTTTTTTTGTAACTCTCTTCTTCCGAATAACACTCGAATCCTTTCACAAAAGTATCTTCATCCACGATCACACCCAAATATTTCCCAAAAAAAAAAAAAAAAAAACACATACACATGAAAAAACTCGCCCCATGATCATTTTTTTCTTTAAATACTGATGACAGAACAGAAGAAGAAACAACAAAGATTCAACCAAACGAACGGTTTGGTAGAGCTCATATGAGCAAGATTTGATTCAAGACTTTAGTGTTGGGGCTTGGGCTGCTTGAGTTAACTGCTCTTGGGTCTGCTGAGCCTCAGCCACCGTCTCCGAACCCGTGAGTGGCTTGGAGACGTGAGGGGGACTAATGAATGAAGGGTCTACAAAGCTCTCAAACGATGTTGGGTTCCTCGCATTCCGTTCGTCGTACCAGTTTGCCGCCGTCGGAAGCGCAGTGCTGATGGGTGGTAGGTGTGGGATCTGCTCGTAGTGCGCCGACGTCAGCTGCGCGATCACTGGGATTCTGGGTTTGGCTTCGTTACTAGAAATCCCGTTAGGAGCCGTGGGACTAGTTGTGAGGTGGGGTGAGTCGGCGGAGGAGCCGGTGTGGGTGGCGGAAGTTTGGCGACGTTGTTGTTGGTTTATCAGGTATCGGCGCACACGATGCATCACGGCGACTGGTAACACCCGATGAAGTTGGACGTCACGGCGCAGGATCGGAATGAGTTTATCGAGGTCCTCATAATAAGGCTCAAGGCCGGTGACGGCAGGTGTGGGCATGGGGGGTGAAGGTGAAAGGATAGACTGAGCGCCAGTGAGGGCAGGTGAGATGTGAGGGCTCAAAGTCGAACTTTGTTGTAAGATTGGGTTTCGATGATTTCCAAGAACGGTGAGGGCAGGGGCGATATGTTGATCGACCAGCTGGCTGGACTGTCCAGCTGATGAGGGCTGTTGTTCCGGATACACCTGGCTAAGGGCTGCACTACCTTGCTTGTTAGGATTGCTTACATAGAGCGTGATTCGAGGCTTTGGACGCGTAGTTTGGGCTGAGTGTTTCTCAAGACCGTCTGTCGCAGGGATACCATCCACTTCAGGCTTAAGCTTTTTCGTTCGCGGTCGGGGCTTAGGTTTCAGCTTGCCATTCACATGCGTACGAAGCTTATGTACCGCTCTAGGAATAGGGATCCCAGAACAGGTGGAACAGATGAAATCAGCTGTGGTCCAGTTACGCTTGGGCTGGCGGCGGATCTCATCGGCTTTGTCATGGCAAGCTAAGTGTTGCCATTTCTCACACTTGTCGCAGCAGATGACCTCGCTACCGTCATCCTGGAATGGAGGAGGAGCGAGTCGCGACGACTTTCATCAGTGAAGGTGCGATCTGAGGCTTGACTGAAGAAATGGAATTCCGAACCATATTTTGGCCTATCACTCCACAGATCTCGCAATTCAGTTCCCAATTCTCACCGGACTCTGCCGAAGTCACACTATTCTCGACCCCACTCTTCGCAACCTTCACCGCCAACCCTAGTACCTTGGCCTCTGCCCTCAACTTCGCTCGTTCTTCCCGCTTCTTTTCCGCTTCTCGTTCCATCATCAACTGAGCCTCTCTTATTGCGATCCGCTCCTCTCGTTCCCTAAGTCTCACCAACCGCTGATCCTCTTCCTTTTCCTTGCGTTCCTCATCAGCCTGCTTCTCCTTCAGCCGCTTGGCTTCCAGTCTTTCAGAGTGTAACCGGCTCTCGCGTTCCCGAGAAGCCGCAGCGGCTTCGGCCGCCGAGACTTCCACCACTTCTCGTGTTGCGATCCGATTTGAGCGCTTGCGATGTGCCAAAGATTCTTCCAACTTCAGTCGTTTCTCGTGTTCCTGAATATGGGAACACCGCCCACCAAGTGAAGCGTCAGCAAGCCACACATGGAGTACAGGATCCAATAGTGGAACTGGTCCTCTAAATCAGCAAAGGTCAGGAGATTGAGACGAAGGCTATCATACAGCGTATGCTTCCACCAATATCGGTAGCACCCCCTCAGTCACAAAGTTCACCAAGGCGATCTCGTCTGCATTTTGAGTGCCTTCAAATTGACGAGAAAATTGTTGCCACTCGGCCAAATCAGAGCAAACCTGAGCGGTCAAGACCCCCATCAAAGGCAGATATTGACGATCGTCACAAAATCTTGTCAGCCTAATTAGAAGTCCACAAAACCAGGAAATGAGACAGAAGACGTGGGTTGCAAGGTTGAAAGCTAGACCAAGCGGCCACGCCCTCTTGCTGATACCCAACCCCGAAGACGTCTACGCAGACGGCCTGAGATCACTGATGTCTAGAAAGGACTTGTAAAAACGAAGAAGAAAAACGGTTGGGGGAAATAACGTACGACTTCCCATCCGATCCATTCGGGGTCCAGAGGATGACCCTTAAGCGCAGGGTAAGCGTGCTTTTCATCAGCGCGTACGACCACCTTTCCATTTGGCCCGCTAGTGGGTGTGTCAATTTCCATCTCCACTTTAAGTTCTGTGCCATTTGACGTGATCTCTTTTGTGCCTTCCTTGCCCTCTGAACCTGTTGTCATCACTTCGTCCCCACTACCATCCTTCGGTTTGTCCCGGGTTCGTTCCCTCACCGTGTGAGCAAGTCCAGTCTCGAGCTTGGCTGTATGTCCCTCCAACGTGGTATCCTGCAGCTCTTTTGTTATCATCTGTTCCACGTGTACGGACGAGTCCAGCTTAGTCAATGAGCCAACATTCTGAGTGGATGTCAGTTCTGCTGCAGGCTGGATTGCCATCGCATCTTTCGTCATCGTTGGCTCTACTTGATCAGCCAGCTCGTTGGTGACGGGATCGGACGACTGAGAGGTGAAGGGTTGTCCGAGAGACTGGGTCTCTTGGGCTTCTTTCATCATCATCGCTCCTACTTGTGGACACAGGTCCGGCTTAGTCAATGTGTCACCATTCTGGGTAGATGTGAGTGCTTCATCAGGCTCGATTTCCATAGTCTTTTCCGTTGATATTGGTTCTACTATTTGATGCGATGGATGATCGGTGAGCAGCTCAGAAGATGCCTTGGGGATAATAGGAGACATTGGTTCTGCTTGAGCTCCAACCTCCGTGGTTTCTTCTGTCACCATTGATTCGGCCTGGTGTGAGGGATCCGGCTCAGACAACATGTTGGCATGTTGTAGTTCCAGGTCAAGCGACATGCTCTCTGGTGGCGGTTCGGTCTGTGTACTTGCCTGCTCGATCGGTGTCGGAGAGGCGTTGAGACTAGACTCGTCCGATGCTGACCTCTGAGGGGCCTCCCCCGTCGTTCCGTCCTGCATCTTCACGTCGACGTTGACCTCGAAAGCTCGGGCGCCACTTTCTTCCGAAGAAAGGTCTTCAGTCAGCTCGCTCGATAGCGGTGACGACGACGGCGGACCTTTTGGTGGGCCGCTCTGGTTTGCTGGTGTACAAGTCGGCCTTGTATGTGCAGGCGCCAGGTTCTGGGCCGTGTTGGTGACGTCCATATTCTCGAGCCAGCGTTGTGGCGGGTCCTGCCACCTATCACCCTCAGCAGCCTCACCCGCTTGTCGCCGCGGCGATGCACGTGTCCCGCTCACAATTCGCTCCAGTCGCTTGGGCTTCGACCCTAGGAACCCTGCGTTCTTGATCACAATCATCGTAGGCGGCCGCTCTGTCTGGGCCTCCTCTGCCTGCTCTCCCTTCCGTAGTCGTTTCGATGCTGGCGCAGGTTTGGGGACAACCGAAGGCGAGGCCTCGTTTGCGACGACAGTCCACTCAGCCGGTAACGTCTGCCACTCATCCGCAACTGACCCGTTGCGCAACCGACTGGACGTACGCGTGCCCGATAGACGCGGCCGCTTGGATTTCGGGGTTTGATTAGAAACGGTTGACGACTTTCTACGCCCATCAGTCGAGGGCCCATTCGGGCTCGGACAAGGAGATTCATCATCTGGCGCAGTGTCATTGAGAGGTCGCTTGCGATTTTTCCCTTCGGATTTCGAGCCTTTGCCCCGTCCTCGTCCTCTAGAGCCCGAGATCCTGAGCGTGATCATATTCTTCTTCACTGGCTCTGGCTCTTTGCGCTGGACCCACAGCCTACAATCAACACCGGCGCCCGTGAACCAGTAAGAGTGTCCATTGCTGTCGACCCCGCAGCGTTCCTGGCGCCAGTCGCTATTACCGTCAACCACCATGCGCCGGAAGCGCTCAACGTCGTGCCCGGATGCAAAGTTCCATTCACAGAGATTGTAGAGCGCTCGAAGCTTGGTAGGCCCAGAGAGCTCGGCCCAGGCTATTGTCTGAGGCGCTTCATCAGTTTCGGGTGGCGGGGGGTCAACTGGTAAAGGTTCCGGTACGGTTGATGGAGTTGGCGCGAGCGCTGTTTCAAGGTTTGAGGGGATTACGTTTGAGGCACAACCTGGTTGGAGATTTGAGACTGCGTCCGTATGTACTATTATTGGTGCTGATTCATGATCTTGCAGAGCAGGCGAGGCCAACGTGTTACACGATTCATTGGTGTTCGCTGTCTGTCCTTCGACGATTGTGCCATTACTCTGGTTTTCCGGAACTAGATTTGCCACAGTCGGGACGTCTTGAGCCTGAGCACTGGCCTGTTCACCTTCGACCACCGGACTCGGCTGCATTTCTGATAATGTAGGTGCAGGTATAGGAAGTGATCTTTCCGGCTCAAGGATATACTCGGCAATATAAATGTATCCCACGGCCCGCTTCGCTGCCTTGGCCTTCGTTTTCACAGGCTCAGTACCAAGTGGGTTTGAGCCCGGCTCCCTTCGTAGGTACTCCCGTCTCAGTCTAGATTCCCAATTTGTCAAACTAAGATAACCAGCGGAGTCGTCAATTTTGTGATTACTATTGGAAACTAAATCATGACTCACTTTATGCATCGGTCGCCGGTAAGGAGAACTAACAGCCGTGCGGCTAGCGTCGGTGCATAAGAGTCTGGTGCCGTACCATCCAGGTCGGCTTCGAGTTTCTGTAGAGGGCGTAGCAAGAAAAGGGAAATGTCAGTATGTTCTGCCAAATAAGAACGTCATGAATGAATAACATGTGCACCCTGGGGATCATCAGGGTTGTAAAGTCAATGGGTTGGGTGATGTGAGACCTCATGGAGGAGGATGTATGCGCGGGTGCGCCAACGGCACGGAGGCGATTGAGCGCGGGTATTTTGTGGCAAATTTCGGGAATGACACGCAGATGAGGTTGATTATAAAATATATATATATATATGTAGGGTTTTACAAAGACCAACACGTCTCTTCAGACTAGAAAGTCACAAGGTCCTTCCAAATGTCCAAGCCAATGAAAAAGAGTACCAAAGGGGGATGATGAGAGCAGACAATGAGTGCTTCAGTTTATCTGACTCACTCTTACGCTAAAGTCGGAAAAGCCGGCGACGGGGCCGAAGATGGAGACGAAGTAAGAGATCGAGAGTAGCTCGAAGCTCCGTCTGAGCGTTCGAAGAGGTGGCGGGAGGGATTCGGTCGGGTGGATGATCGAACGGAGGTCCGGGAGTGGGGAATCAGGCGCAGGCTGTGGATTGGCAGAGGTGGACATATTGTCGAGCCTAATGGAGCACCTTCGTTGGGAAAATTGGGTCGGTCAAAGCGCCTTGACGCGGTGACTGTGACCGGTATGATGGGTATACCCTAGATATGCTACTGCAGCCTACCGGTTCGGCGTAGTAGTTTGGAGGATTCCTGAGGACTTGAGCTACAGCGAGGACCTGTGAGTTTCGTTAGTCGGTTGACAGACTGAAAAAATAGAAAGTCGGGCAGGAAAGGGACTTGAATGCGGATGGAGAGCTCGGAAGAGTTTACTGGATCGAAGATGGTTGGTGAGTCGAAGTGATAGGAAGCCAGAAGGGTGACAGATTGAGAAATGGGAATCAGATCGAGATTGAGATCGCGACGACGAACTAAATCTGAGTGTGAAACTGCAGAGCGAATTGTGACTTGAATTAATTACACTCAGTAGCATGTTTTGATTTAGAGCAGAGCTCCGAGTCCGGGTTACTGTAGAAGGAATACATCGGGTCAACTCTCACAGGCAAGCTTGAGATGATGATACCCAAAAGAAGAGTATGGACACATAAAAGGGAAATCACACTACCATAACATTTTACACATTTGCATTGTATGGAGGCATGCTATGTGACATAGCAGGAAGAAATTGGCCTATTGTATAACGGCTGGACATGTCTATGTCACATAGCATACCTCCATGAAATGTAAAGATGTTGGAAATGTATGGATATCCAGAGTCAGGTCTCCCCAGTGGTAGAAGGGGAGTAAGAAGAAAGAAATAGGGGGGGTACCTACTTATTGAATTCAGGCATTGTGCTCTTGTAGCTACACTCTCTGTGTTTCCAAACAAGCAACATTCATGCAGCTTTTGGAAATATGATTTTATTTGTTGGACATCAGGAATATTGGTTTAATTGGGCACACATACAAAAAAAAAAAAAAAAAAAAACAGCTATCAAATATCAATCCAAGGTATCTGACCAAGACATGTGAGATTTGAATTACCAAAACTATTTCTTTGTTCAAGAAAGATTAAGCTCAGTAAACTAAAAGAGTCTTGATCTTGAGGAACAAGTGTAAATAATCTGTTGAATTTCAACCTTGACTCATACTGGTATCTTGGAGAGCAGCCCTTCTTTCATAATCAGACACAGTGAGCATTCCAGATGATACATTGAACAATAGGTTACAGTTCAATGGCCCTACTAAACTTGTAATGTATACTTCCCAAAAGTTTGGCTTGTAGCAAAGGCTCCGAATAGTCCTGGAAAGGAAAAGCCTTTGTATGATGATGAAAAAAATCCTGGGTGAGAACCTTGAATGGTTCATGATCCTTTTTTTTTTTTTTTTCAACCATAAAATCCTTGGATCAGATGACAAAGATGTCTCTTCAAAAGAAAAAGAAAAAAAATGTAGTTTCTTTACCAACATAGATTCTTTGGGTGAAACAAAATCAAAAAAAAAAAAAAATCAAGGAATCTGAAGATTTTTTTGGTTGGGAATTTATCTGAAAATTCCTTTTTTGCCTAGCGGAATCTTCTTGGGTTCATACCTTTTTTTTTTTTTTTTTTTTTTTTACAAAACAACCAAATTTCAGAAAAAAAGTCCATTCTCAAAATTGATGAAACCTCTTACAGCAGAACATACGGAGACCGCGCTCGTAGGGAGACCGCAACCCATAAATTTCATTTTTTCATCCATCTATTCTCACTCAACTTCAACTTTGACTTCACCTCTCTACACCCATACAGTACACCTTACTCAACTTCAACTCAACCCTTTATCTCACTCACTACGCCCAAGTCCACCTCACTTTACTTTGACTCACTTCTACTTCAACTCACCTCAATTCAAGATATGTATCATCACCCTCATCTTGATCAATTGGTCAATGGTTGTTTTGGTACGTTTTCTTTTACATTCTCCCCTTCTCACTTGTTTCACATCTTGATACCATAGCTGATCACTCCAATTGTTCATTTTTTGTTCTTATTCACCTTGTTGTTTTGTATCCGACTTTTTTTTATTTTTCACCACCACTCAGTAAATGTAAAACAAAACCATTCACAGTGATTAATTTGAAAATTCACAAGTGTGCTCAAACGAGTCCGCCACCGTTTCTATTGTTCACATTGTTGGTCAAGTGCTTTGTCAAATACAACCCCTGTAACTCATCTATCACTCAACAAGAACTTGTTGTCAGAACTTATTGTTTGAGCCCAGCAACAATTGGAGCCGGTGGTGAGTGTGCAGTAACAGAAGACCTGAGCCAATTAGTAGAAGTAAGGTGAGTTGAAGTGAGGAGTGATGAAGTGAGGTGAAGGGTTGAGTTGAAGTTGAGTGAGGTGTACTGTATGGGTGTAGAGAGGTGAAGTCAAAGTTAAAGATGAGTGATGTGGGTGATGAAAAAAATGAAATTTATGGGTTGCGGTCTCCCTACGAGCGCGGTCTCCGTAAGAACAAACCCTAAAATCCCTTTGCCCCCCCCCCCCGCAAAAAAAAAAAACTTTTCAAAATATCTTCCCCTTCCAAATCTTCAGTCAAATTATAGTGGAAGTTGAGATAAGTTGATTTTTTTTTTTTTTTTTTTTTTTTGCCAAAATCAGACTTGGTATTTGGGAAAAAAAAAAAAAAATAAAAAGGCTCAAGAGATCTCATATAATTCTAGAAATGTATATCTTGTAAGTGACTATTATTGATTCATGCTAGACTTTACTACGTTTATAAGATTCAAGATATTTTTTAACTCTCCAAGTCGGAATCATTGCCCATTACGCCTGAGTCAGAAAAATTCATTAGATTTTTTTTTTTTTTTTTTTTTTTTTTTTTTTTTTTTTTTTCTCTCTCTCTCTCTCTCTTGACAGTTGTATAGGATACGGAATCTACTAAAACCACACGATTTTACGAAGAAAAAGAGTTTGAAAGAAAAAAGACGTGAGATGACGAATAATCAGGTCAAGTAATGTTCCATAAGCTGACCAATTGATCGTAGAAAAATGAACAGCAAACATCCGTTCATTATCAATCCCAACCATGATCGAGACATCCTACTTATGCGTTTCCTTCAATCAGATCTGGTGGGTGATGCTTCACCTTTCAAAATGGCGCAATGACAATCACAAATTCATAAAAAAAACACTACGTCGCAAGTATGGTGGTGATTATGACGTTTGATGTAGGTAGAGTCAAGCACTGGAAACGCACCGAACCACTTCATCCTTCACAGTAAACGTGACAGAAGTCCGACCGTACCTCGGCATTTTTGGACGTGCAATGCTTTTTTTTTTTTAAAAAAATCCAATCACAGGTGACTTATATGTACTTTACACACCAATCCCCCATCTACGTAATAAATTTCAATAGAACAGTATTATAGCCTCTAAATCTCCACCCTTCTACCTCCTCAATCCGTTTATAAAAAAAAATTTTGGTTCTGATATCCTAATTCGAAATTCCTAGTCACTCATATTGCGTAAGCTACCAAACCATGAGCCATCGATCGCATAAGGCATTTGATCATTCACTGACGCACTGGCGGTGTCTATGAGTATGAGAAGGCGGAAAGAAGATTGATTGAGCGTAAAACAAACACTAGATAGACTCAACTAGCCTGATACACCAATGTCAGCCTCAAGTATAGCTGATCAGGTATCATGGGAATGCTCACAGAAGTAGTCAATCAGGGAAAAGATAAGCAGTTCTCATCACCTACATAATAAGAACAGCCTCAGCGGACCGATTTAAGGGCACCGGACGCAAGAAAAAGCCAGAGCAAACATCCGAAAATTCGGATTTTCCAAAGTCGCGACATCATGGGCAACAACTAAACGTCGCTCCTTCAAAACGACACCGACCGATGTGCCGCTCATGCCTGATCCCCGCTGGCACGATACAAAGGGCGGCTTTATAGCCATTTTTTCGATCCAAGCAGCACAATAAGATTCGTCATCATCCTACATTGTGGACAAGGGTGAGGCAGCTTTTGAAAACATGTTTCCAGTTTCGGTAGAGACCTTCACCTTCAGATTTTACAAAAACAGGCCAAACAACAATGTTCTTAATCTTCCATCTCAGAGGAAAGTGCCTCCTTAGCTTTAGCCTCTGCGCTATCGATAATATCCTTAGGGACAGCCAGATACCTTCCTTTTGTCTCACTGGCAGAGACCCATGAAATTTCGAGTTCAAAGTCTTTATCTTTGACCTCGTCGTGCACCATGTGAATTCTGAAAGCAAGGTATGATGTCAAGGCCGGAGAGAATTGGAAGAGTGACACGAAATTATGATAATATGGTGAAGTGGACTGTGATTGCGACTTACATCCTTGCTGCCTCATCCACAGCTTCGCGGACCGTCATTTCCTCAAGTTTGAGTTTCTCAATCTCCGTACGGGCCAGTGTCCGACCTTTTCCGATCGCACAACCTCGATAGCCCTTTCACGATAAAAGCGCGACCAAAGTGTATTTATCCAGTCAAGAACATTCGTTATAGTGTCTCAAAAAGTTGAGTGAAGGTTTTTTTTTTTTTTTTTGGCAACCCTACTTACCCAGTATACACCACTAGGCTCTAGACAGTACAAGCTTGGGGTCCCATCACTGTCGAGACCCCCTACCAGAGCAGAAACCCCGAAAGGCCGAACACTTCCATATAAAGTGTATGCCTGGCAGAATTGGCCGAGTCGATCTGCAAGTCTCTAGAAACAAAAGTTTCGCCAGTCAGACACTTGATATGGCAAATGGGAGCCAAAGGAGGAAAACTCCGATCAGACGAGCAGCATTCACCTTCATCGGAATAGGCGTATCATAATTCTGTTTGTATGCAGACGCTTCTGACTTTGCACGATGAGCTAGTTGTCGACCATCTGCCAAAAGACCTGCAGTCGCCTTCGGTCCCGAGGTAAATTGTATGTTATGAGTCATAATACCTGCGCGCCAAGATAGGTAGGTGATTGCCGTTAGAGACTCAGACATCACCCACAATTCCCACATGCAAATCTACGGTCCCTAGTCGCTTGTTGCTCCCCGGAACCAATAGTTTGGATTGAACCAGTTTCTCAACCGCCAAAACCACTCCGTCCTTCACCTTGAGCCCGATCACAGTTCTGAGAGCGTTCCAGAGATGTACCAAACCCCAGTTCAGTATACTTGTGCATTGATGTCTTGTACAAGGAATTAGCCGGCTAGTTGAATATCGCGCACCCAGAATTCTCGACCGCTTTGTTCGCATATTCGACCTAGATTGAGCGCGATGAATGATCGGTGTGTTTCAAGATTTATGAATTTCACTAGGACCTCGAATACCACGTTCTGACTAGCCGTGATTTGGGTTCTGGTCAACTCACTTGGAAGATACGACCATCGGGACTGCGCACGTCAAGAGATAGAGGGTTTTAACACAAACATGGTTCACCACCATCAGCTTGGCTCATGCCATGATGATTGGTACTTGGATCAGTCTGAAGCTAAGAATAGGTACCTGTATGTTGAAACCGACAAGTCGTATCCTGTCCCAATTGACGTCATGTTATTCTAGCGCTCGTACGAAGGCACGTAAATGTTTTCAGTGATAAAGCGATTGGACGATCAAAAAAAAAGAAGGGTACTTGACAAGGCGAAGAGTGAGAGTGAGAGTGATGATCAATGGACACCGATTACGACATGGGTTTCAAGATAAGCATGCGATTCTTCTATCGGGTAGACTCACGTGATAGCGCCATTGTCAAACCTAGAGCTGACTCTTAAGCACTAGGTACATAGCTATGTACGTAGACTCAGACTCAGTACACCATCAGAGACTCCCTTATCATCACCGAGGGCAGGATGTGTGGTACTGAAGAACCTCTGTCCAAGCATGACCGACGATAGAGCAAAGTGATGAGTTGAGGGGTGCAGGTGTGTCTGGTAATAAAAACTCGATTCGAGTGAGTTTAAATTCGTTGCAACGTCTCATCTTCATCAAAACCTCAGCCTGACTATAACTGGTCAGAGGTCGAACAAGGGAATCGGTTAATTTTAATCAAAAGCTATCTGACCAAATCGTTGGAAAGCGTTCATAGCCAAGCAGGATCATCGATCAAGAAAATCAACTTGACTAAAATCCCTCGACGGGAGATGTTTTGACCTCAGTCTTACTTGTCTGATCGTCCTCAGGATGATGACGCACACATTTCCTTCGTCAGCTATGAAGACTTGGTATTTGGTCCATCAGTCCTTAAAAGCTTCACGGTTGTCACAATCGAAAAAGACCCACCAGCCCAAACCGCACCATCATTTTTTTTTTTTATCAATTTCCAAAGCCGCATACCCGAGACATCACATATCCCAAACGAATTCCCTTCACTTTGATCGATCAATCTTTTCAAGGATACAAATCTTTTTCTTTAAAATACTTCATTCACTACCTACATCACTAGTGCTTTCATCTCTGCTTTTTTATTTTTTATTTTTTCGACACACACAAAATTTGTCCTGTTTGAGAACTATCGTCTTTTTATATTTTAGAAATTATGCAAACCAACAACGTTTTCGTCTTTGTCCTTAGCACTCTCCTCATTCTTGGAACCAACGCAACTCCCACCCTTCAGAATTCTGTATTACCAATCCCAGAGACTGTAGACAACAATAGTAACTCAACAACGGGTGGGGGGGCCAAATGTGCCACAGAAGAAGTCAATGGCTTCAATATTTCTGATTGTGATTCGTTGAGTTCAATTCTTCTTATTTTCATCACACTACCAACACAATTCTCCACTAGAATTCTGGAATCCGCTTAGCTCACTCTTGTTTTTTTTTTGTTATAAATCAGATCTCTTCAGGAATTAACAAAGAAAGCACTGACAACTAAGGAATCCATCGTGACCACCAGTTCAGGATCGTGTGAAACTTTGTTGATCTCGGATGACCAATCACCCATTTCAATGTTAGTCAACGATTCGCTTTGAAATTCCCTTTAGTTATAGCTAACTTGGGCTGGGCTCTGTTTTTTCATTTTTTTTTTTTTTTTTTTTTTTTTTTTTTTTTTTTTTTTTTTTTTTTTTTTTTTTTTTTTTTTTT
>MU167215.1:473181-484696 GCA_015951145.1 Cronartium quercuum f. sp. fusiforme G11
AATTACACTGCAATATGGTGTCAGAGCATTAGATACCGATAGTAATTCCATCGCACCTAATCCTACTGACACTGCATCGCATATCTTGGGGTGATAGAACATCGGATAGGCCCATCCGATACAAATATCTTGGCAGTGTGACTGACCCTTCACAAGATACAAAATTTTCCTTTTTAGGGTCTACTGAAGTATGAGAACAGTTTTGACTGGTCTGGGTTGATTTCTATACTTGGAAATAGTTTTAAGACTGATAGTAACCAGTTCTTTGGAAAGAATTTTCTTATTGGTAGCTGTAACTCATACCAGGCATGTGGACTCCTCAGGGCCACATCATGTAACCAGGTTTATTACCTAACCAGAAAAGTTTTATAATTGACTGCTTGGGAACACAAGAGGGAGTTCTTGGTTCTAGAACTATCTCCAGAGGTTCAGAAGTTTCTCTTTTCTTGCCTCACACTTTTAACATGATGAAAATTTTTTATCATAAAATACAGTCTCAGTGATTAGTTAATCATTGGGACTAAGTAAATACATTATTTTATAATAAATTTAGTTATATCTCAGATACCAGACCTGGAAGGTGTATAAGCTATGTTACTGTTTTATGAGGACATATAGGTCTTTGATACTAGGTCTTTCATTTGAATTATAAACATTTTATATTATTCTTTTTATATCTCATATGAAGAGACCATTGAAGTCCTTTTGGTATTGACTGGACATCAAAGACTCAAGAGCTGATAATAATGATGTTGAAAGCTAAAAAAAGATGATCTGATGCTTCACCCTTAACATATGTATTCTATCTCACTTTTAAACCTCAATTGGATTGTAGTATGTAAATCTTGGCCAAGAAGTGAATTTCCAAATTTTAAGGTATCTCCTTATCTAATTTTTTTTTTTTTCATGATAAATTTTGGAATTGGGCCATTAAGTAAATTTTGAAAACTGTCTCACCTGGGAACAAAATTTTTGTTGAATGGAACCTGAATCTTCATGAATTCCAGTCAGTGAGGAAATGAGCATAGACAGACTGAGATGTCCACAAATCTTTTCCAAAAAAAAAAAAAAAAGACAAAGGGAGCCCTATTGAATTGCATAAAACTGGTAAGATGAAAGAAAACTACACAGTCTCTGTAGCTCACACCATCCACTTTGGGGGAACTCTAATCACTTGCATCCAGGGTCAGATTTGTTTTTTCCTTCAAAAATGGGCTCAAATTCATGTTTAGCCTAAGGATGGCCTGAACATGTGGCACTCTTTTGATGTTCAATCAAAAGTATCAGAAAAAACAACAACACCCATTTTCAAGAATAGCCTAATACACAGGAAAATCAAACTCATATAGGAACCCACTCTATCCACATCCACAACTCTTTCCTCATCTACAGAAAGAGTTGTGAGTACCCCCCCCCCCCCAAATCTCTCACTCAAACTTTATGTATCTTCTTCTCTAATTCTCTATCTCTCTTATCTTTCTCCCCATACAAAAACAATGTGATAACATATTCCAACTACTGGAATCTTATTGTGCATGAATTATAAGCTTCAAACCCTCACCAAGTTCACAGAAAATGCACCTGATGTGGGGAGCATACATGTCAGCCAGGGCACATCATGGAGAAACCCATGATAACCCATAACTAACAAGCTACATATACATATGTACTTCTGTACATATGTATATGTAGATAATTACATATGTACGTTGTGACAAAAGGTTATAAGCATGACCTATGCTTATAACCAGATGAGGAGCACGGAGGAGACTTTTTAGTTCTTTTTATTCACTACTCTCATTTCAAATATCACCACCAAGAAAATTGCATCACATAGAGGCATGCTATGTCACATAGCAGGCCAAGATGCAATGCAATAGGTCTTTTTTCCAAGGTAGGGACCTTGAAAAATGGTCCATAGTATCACATGAAGACATGCTATGTTACATAGCAAGCTTCCATGCGATGAAAATATGTTGGCAGTGTATATTTCTATTTTAAAACTTTTATTTTCTTCTTATCCCATGTCAAAGTCTATCTTGTAAGATGAGTACTTGACAGGGACCAAGACAGGATCATGTGACTAGATATCACCAAGCCAGTTCTGGTGGGTTCCATGGCTGAGGGCACCATGAGGCTACCATTCATCTAAAATGAGATACACCCACTTGGGCATGTGGGAGTATCTCATCTGGCTTGGAGATGGAAAGGTGATGTGAGATTGTCAAGGTTCTTGACTGGTATGATTCAGTTCTCTATTCTTTTCATTCAGGAGGTTCAGGCATCGAGAAGCATGATATATCCCAAAAGGGGAATATCAAATACCCCATTGTGGTTGAATGGCTCAAAACTTCTGCTTCTGTGTACTGTAATTCGCTCATCTCTGCTTCTCCTGTGTTTGAATCCAGCCAGTGTGACTATATAAGTCCTGACCTTTTCCCCCTTTTGTAAAAATCATCATTAAATCATCGTATCTTTTCCTAAACACCATCTACAATAAATCATCTCGACTATAACATCTCTTGATATTGCATAAATTGTTAATGATTAGGAATTAGATTCTGTTTTTTTTGTTCACTTTATTTCCTCTCTTGCCTATATTCCTAGGCAATTATCAGCTACCTTTATACAGTAGGCTGACAATACACATTTTGCAGAAACTCACTTTTTTTGTCCCTGTTCCCCAAATTTTTTCCTGCCAGAAATGCTCACCAGTGTCTGGTGAGCACCTCTCAGTGGCCTGACTGGGCCTAATGCCACAGTGATGCATACTCTGGGGATAAAGCTGGTTCAAAGAAGGGATTTTTGCTGGAGAAACTTGGAAAGAAGTATGCTCCCCATATTGGGTGCATTTTCTGTGGACTTGGTGCCTTGCAGTTTTATCATCCTATCCCCAGATCACAAGCAAAGTTAGCTCACAAACCCCTCCTTCATCCCACACTGCAATACCTACATTTAGGTACTTAATTGTTCATTCTCCAATCATTGTCTCTCTCATACATCAAAACTCATGTCTTTCTCTTCTACACTTTTTTTTTTTCTTTTTCTCAGGTTAGCACACATTGCTTAATAGGGAAAGACAGACATGGACTAACCACCATTGACACCATGTCAGCCATGACAAAATCTGAGGAAACCAGATTGCCTCATGATTGATGAAGTACATACAGTTTACATATAGTACTGAAAACATTACATGTGAAATCAGCACTGTAATCAATTTTTTACATGCAGTACTGATAACATTACATATGGAATCAGTACTGCAATCATCTTTACATACAGTAATGTAACATACACACAGTAGTGTATTCATTTAATGTAAATGCTTCACTATAAGACATGAACAATTGTAATTGTGAGTCTTACATGTAGTAATGTAGTGTAACAACCAGTACTCATACTGTAGCATTCAAATATGTAGAATGAGAAAGAGCTTTGTGGACTGGAAACTTGAATATGTTTTGTTGTGATTTCTATTCCTCTTTAAGGTATCTCTTTCTCTCATTTGTTCATGTGTTTTCTGGTTTTGTAATCATTTAGACAGACCCATATAAGTCTGCCACATGATCAAAGGAGACAAGTCTCATGGTTTTGGTTCCAGTAGGACTGTGCACATGTATTGGCCACACACAGTGCTGCCTCATCTAAAACCAACTGTCCCCATCTGGTGGAATGGAAAACAGAAGGTCTGGAGCTTGGACTATGAGTCTTAGCTTCCTCATTCTTTGATAACAGTACTGGTGGTACTGTAGGCTTGTGGTTTCCTTATTACTCATCTGTTTCTCATTACATCTGCATCAATGGCTGATTCATTCATTTGTACCCTGGTGAACTCATTGTTTTCTCTTATGGTCCATTCTGTTTCTCTTACTCTCAATCTCTATACATACTGTCTCTCTTTCTTGTGTTTTTTTTGATCAATTTTATCATTCAATCATTTATCACTTACTGTCACTAGCACTATGATTCCTTGGAAATACTAGCCTTGACAAAATGACAGCTGTGACCTTTTTGCTTTGATTCCTAAGCCCTTACTTAGAGCCTCTTTGTCAGCCCTGAGGACTGCTGAGCAGTCCCACAAGCTGTCACAAATAATAACCCAGTATAAACATGAGGGTAACACTATAAACAAGTGCACACACATACAATACAGGACATAACAATCACAAATCAAACTCAGTATCAAGAGTCACATGTACAATAATAACAATACAGGAGATGAAACAGGTATCATGCATAAGCATAAACCCCTTTGTTCAATACAATGTTTCAAACAAACTCTTTTAGAGAGGGAAAGAGCTGAGGCCAGACTATATAAAGCACCTCCTCAGCTCCTGAGCTCAGCCTCTTTTCCTTAACCTTTACCACAAACACCTAAACTGAATAACAGCACAACATTGAGGATTATACTAAGGAAATCTGCTCAATAGTGCACTATTCAATAGGTGAAAGAAAATAAAGGTTCTCCAAAAAATATAAAAGGTCAGATAGGCCATCTATCCTAGCATTCCTCAGGGTTTGCCCTTGGGTGTCTGGAGACTCCCCAAGGTAAAATAATAGAGTATACTATCCAGGGCAAGCTCAAAGCATTAGTCCAAGAAAAATATTCTTGTCCCTGTTTTAAGGAAGGGAGTCATCTCACTTCCTCTGAGGACCTCAGGTAACCTCAGCAGTCTCCCAATCAAGAGCAACTCTAACAACCCAGCTCAGGCTAAGAAGGTTGGTTGGCTCTTGAACAAATCCTCTCATTAGAGGTCAACTAACTGCAGTCTACACTTGGTGGTGTCATCAGTGTAGATTTCCAGTTCTTTGTTAAATTGAAGGCTCTATTTAGCCTTTGTCCTATCATTTTAGCCAGGAGCTCAGCCTCACAGTAGCTCAGCCCTGACACTCTTTGAAGTCAAATTTCTCTTTCTAGTCCATCCAGGATAACTAGTCTCATGATCTGTAAGTCTTGATTGACTTATTTATCTAGATCAGAAGTGGCAGTTATATTACAATAAGACCTCAATTGGTGTGTAATATAACACACTCTCTGACACTCATCCTATGGCTCACCCCTCACCCAATATGAGGATGAGTCTAGGCTGAGTGAGATGGACAGTGAATGAGTGGAGTGTAACATGAGGCTGGTTTTGTTGACAAGTGCACACACAACACTCACACATACTGTATCATGTGACAATATACTACAACTAGTTAGTCCTGTAACGCGCTCTCCATATATAAGTCCACTCTCAACCTTTCAGTGTTTGGGCATTCTTCTTTTATTTCACTGCCCTTATACATCCTCCACATCATTTATCTCTCATGTCTAATTCACACATTCATGCTGACTGCTATGTTGATAGCTCACACCTTTAGGTTTAATCCCTTGTGCTGACATTTTTGTTCATTTCACATGCTGGGATCTACAAGGGACACTTGTGCAACAGAAATGTGAAGCTCAGAGAACCCCCAACACTTGTGGTGTGGGCTACGGACACTGTGCTATCCAGATCATTAATTTTATGAATCTGTCCCATCAAGGGTCTGGTTCCAAAAAAAAAAAAAAAAAAAAAAAAAAAAAAAAAAAAAAGGATCAAACCAACAAACAATGTAATGGGAAGTTTTGAGACTTATGGGTAGTATGTGAGGTCAGGATATTGGTCAACCCAATCCCTCATATCCAAAGTTACCAAAAAAAAGAAATATAATCTTGAATGAGAACCTAGAGAAACAGGTAACTTCTTTACATTTGGGGGCAGTCTCAGGATCTGATCAGAACAACAACAGAAGCATTCTTGCATAGATACCTGTGAAAACACAGAGAACCGAAAAAGATGCAAGAGGATTCCTCTTCAATTCTAAATCACCTTGAATCACTTTCTTGAGTATTAGTCTCAATCCCTACCAATGTGGTAATGGCCAATGGATAAAAGTGCTTGTTGGTAAGCTGCATTGGTCATGAGGAAACTGGTATTGGCAACCAAAAGATTTTGCAGGGAGAGGTTCAGAGGTAAACATAGCTCACTTGAAAATAGGGCCACAGGAAGGAATTTGTCTAAAGGAAACAAAGTGCCCAAAGTAGAATGCTCATGCTATCTTCAGACTCACATCAATAAGCACATCTGCTTCAAATGTTTCTGCCACATCAATATTTTCTGGGTTATTGGCTGCATCTTGTCAAACATTCAATTTGAGAGCCCCAGGTAAAATCTCCAGTAGCTGGAAAACAATAGTGTGATGATCAGACCTCCGATCAGCTGCGCCTTCAAAAGCCCTCAAAGTGCAGCACAGTTTGTGTGTACTCACGTTCCCTTGAATGCATTTCACCTTTCCAGATCGCACGAGTTAGAGAAAGGCACAGTTGAGAACAGAACTTTTGGAATAAAATTCCTTGTAGGCGGGTGTAAAGTGTTCAAGATTGCGATAGTTGAAGGAATCAAGGAATTTTTCAGTAGTGGTCTGAATGAAACCTGGAGCGCTGGTGGACAAGCAGCTACTAAAGAAGCAAGAAGCCTGTTTTGAGGCATGTCCTATATTATAAGACTGCATGGAATGGGTTCAAAATAGTAGGTTACCTTGTCAGTGTGTGCTAAGAGACTGAATTGAGCTGCATCACACTTTACGAAATGCTCCGCAGCTTCAAATGCACTTGCGCCACTTCCGATTACTACAACACGCTTGTCTCGAAGATTTGATCCCTTGGGGTTTGAGGAGTGGATGAATGATCCAGTGAATTTTTCATACCCCAAGACTTGAAATTTTTTGCAGGGTCCGCACCCCCCAATAGCCACAATCAGGCCATCATAAAGACCATTTTGTCCATCATCGAACAGCCATTTCGTCTTTCCATCTGGGCCCAGCCTTCTCTGGAGATTATGCACCATGTAGTCTTCTCACATAAGAAGCAGATCATGTTGTTTTATTTTTGTTCATTTTTTTTTTTTTTTTTTTTTTTTTGAAACAGATGAACACCGTTGAGTAAATGAGTAAGACATCTGTAGTAAAATCGTGCGGTATGGATGAAGTTGTCTGCTGACGTTGAGCTTGGTACAAGATCCGAGACGATATCGTTACCAAATGGGCATTAACTTGGATAAATATTTCATACTGAAAGAGTACCGAAAAAGATGGCTGAAAATGACGCAAATTTCATATTGAAATGCGGACCAGAGAAATATAAAAAGTTGAGCAGACCTGAAATCTGTTAGCCCACATGATATCAGGATGGCAGCGGTAAAACGAAGAATGCGTTTGGAGACCTGAAGTTCTGGTTTTTTTTTTTTTTTTTAAAAAAAAAAAAAAAAAAAAAAAAAAACTTTGGATCAGCATCAAGTTCTTTCACCAGCTCTTACCACTTTTGAAAGGGGAAAAAAAAAAAAAAAAAGTTGTACTGATTGACAGAAGCTCAAATACCTCCCAGCTTATAACCTTTTTCATCAGTTGTAACATCAAAACCATGACTATTTGTGATCACAATTCAGTGAGATGTTGCTCCACGTCAGTTTAACATAAAGCTTGCAGCACTCACGCTACACAATGTGCTGCATCAGCCACGCTAGTCACCCCAGCACCTATGATGGCAAACCTACCCAGTGTCTCCTTGAGCTTCGGCCTGGGGGCTTGAGGAGTCAAGAGGCAGAAAGATGAGAACCTGACAGAGTCTGTAGAATACAGCCAAAAGTCCGTCCCATGACGCTTTGGCTACCCGGTTCCAGGAAGTTTTACTAGCTACGTAGGTCAATAGAGTGTGCTGTTAATATGAATATCAGAATACTTGGATTGGAATAGCAGACTCTAGCCAAGCCAACCATTAGAGTGCGAATAAGACCTCATAGTTTGTGTTGAATGCTGGAAAGGTTGAGGGGTGTTTGATTTAGAGTAAAGATAAGGAAAAGACTCGAATTGTATCAGAAACAGAAGGCACATGAACAGACGCAGGTCCAAAGTGGTGATACGATCTACAGATGAGTTTGGTCGTTGATGGTATGCGATACATTGACCGTCGATGACAATCTGAAGGGGTGAACCCCAATCGATAGCTTGACTTCCAGAAAGACCAACACTCTTTTGAACCCAAGCCTGTTGGTTATCATTCGTGTCAGGAAGTGGCGCACAGCTGCTTAGGGTGCACACCATCATCTCCCTTGGTGATAAATTCTCAGGCCTTGATCGGAAGACACGCGCCCTCGCCATCAGGCATTGGTAAATCGATCACAAGGTGTACAGCAAACAGTTACAAAAGGTAAACCAATGTGTACAGCACTTTCCGAGCCAACGTTTCCTCTATCAGCAACAAATAGCTCGTGGCAATCAAATTACTTTGCTTGCATCCATTCGACTACGAGCCTGACAATATCACTCGTCCCCCCCAAAAAATGGGTAGCGGCAGTCATCATGTCACATTGTCCACCAAACTTGCAACACCTTGGTTCTTCCATCCTACACTGCAAACAAACTCACTAATGCAAGGCTTTCTTCTTGTAAGTTTCCTCAGTCCAAGGCATCCATGACTTGTCTTGCTCCTCCACTCTGATCCAAAACAATTGGATCCGCCACCCATCAGAGACTAGGAATGATCATATGGGCCGGGCGACAAAATATGTAGTTTCTCTTGTCCAAGAAATCCCAAGAGTTGAGGAGCCAAAAAAGAATGTTTCACATCCTGGTCACAGATTCCCTGCGCCCCGCTGTTGAGACTTAGCTCAAGATCTTTCCTACCTTATCAAGCAGCTATACTGCTGGGTGTTTGGATCAAACTTGATCCAACACTCTCTTTCCAAGTTAACGACATTCCATATTTTGTGTTTTTCTCTCCTCGGTGGTTAATATCTTTTCACAAGACTCAATTTAAAATCAAGTCTCGAATGCAGTGTGTGGTTCTAGAATATACACCCCAATATCTGCGTCGGAACCTGGAATGCCTCAGAGACTGGTTGGTGTTGAGTAATTACCGGTCGGGCCGTGGAATACTCACACCTCGTATACCCACCTGCCTATTTACATAGAACATATGTTGTATGGTAGAATCTTATGGTTTAGGAGAGGAGGGGGTATTCCATAGTCTCACCGACAATTCCTCGACACGTCCTTCTCCTCATGCACCCCAGGGTGCTACTTATCTGCGCGTTTGAATCTGGTTCACTGGCATAAGATGAAAAAAAAATGCAGATTTCAACCCGGGAATTGGCGAATTATGAGATGACCCAACCTAATTTCTTATAGAACTGAAATGCTTAGAAAGGTACAGATATTTCACATTCTGCTTTAGGGAAGCCCCGAGGGGCTATCACTTGACATGGCTCAGCACAATAAAGTTGAACGGGGACTGTCACGACCTGTCAAGACTCGTTTCTTCAACTGAGTGACGTTCACAAGGTTAGGTTTTGTGTTGTAGTGACTGACTCAATTTGGCAGAAATGGACTGAAGTGGTCGAATGGATGGATACAATCTACGTCTTGTCCTCGTACGGTACCTGTCGACAATCCGAGTTCTAAGTCACCTGCCATTTCTGCCGACAGCTAGTACGACATCCATATCGTTCCAATGCCATGTGCCCTCATAAGCGATTCCGAAGCCCCTCGCCTAGCTCATCTTATCCATCCTTATCCAATACATACAACAATGATTCAGATCCAGCCGGTTCTTCAAAGTCGTTGACAGGACTGAAGATTCAGTCATTTGAAGCCGACCTCTGTGGAGATGAAAGCCTGGCAAACCAAGCCGAGAGTCGGTGTGACCAAGTCGAAGGCGGCAGGTTGATTCGCATCGGCGGAACCGACCAAAGCTCTACTGAAAATGATGAAGGAGTTTGGGTTGACAGGTGAGGCCCACCAGCTCACGATCATTCCTTGGGTCGTGCTTTAAGCCTCCCAAGCTACACCCTCGATTTTTAAAACCGGTAGGATGTTTCTAGCAACCAATTCCGGGTTACGCTTGATACACTGTGTTAAAATCAGCAGCTGTGTTTTTATGGCGTCGAATCGGCAAACGCCGTGGGATCGGGATCGCGCCTGGTGAAATTGTTTAAAAGATGAAGGGTGTGCTTCCCCCAACGAGAACACGCCCAATTGAAGATAACTCGTTCAAGCACGGTGCTACCACTCTGGTCAGGAGGTCATTGAACTCAGCTCCCTACTTTGATCTCGCTGCCAAAGGCCCTCGCATAGCACTAGACTTTAAGTGCAAGACCGTCAATAGTCTTTCAGTTAGAAAGGCGTAATTCATATACCGACCTTACTGACACCTACAATTTAATTTCACTTACAAAATAGATATGATGCCCGCTTGTTGCTTTCTCCGGCCCCCATTGATTTTGAAGATCCAAGGATAGTGACACCACCCCCCCCAAGCCCGACGGGCTACTCTGACCTTCCCTCGGATCATGAAGAGATGTTTTATTTCGACGATATGGAGAGACACCAGATTGCCCAAAAGCAAGTTGACCGCCTGATCTCATTATCCTATCAACGCTCTGTGCTGATGATTGCTCAATCGCTCCTGGTCTTTGACATTCACCTCTTCCGCAGAAAGCTACGACGGAAGAGAGATGATGAACAACATAAGCGGATCAGATTGAGGGAGGAAGAAGAAAGACAACGTGAAGAAAACATTCGACTCTCCAAAGTAAACTACCGTTTCTTCGTCTTTGATGTGAATAAAATTGAAATCTCAATGACTAAAATTTTTGTATGACGCCATAGATTCCACCAGCTGAACAACTAACTTTGATGTTACGAACTTTGGAAGCCCTTAAATCTTCACCTGCTCCTTCACTCTTAGAGATTAGAATTCTAGCAAATCATGGCAATGACCCTAGGTTTGCCTCATTTTTGCGTAAGGATGGTAGATATAGTGCATATTGGGAATCGATGAAATCCGGGAACCAACAGGCAGAAGATAATGTAAACGACCCACAAGACTCACCAGCGCCGAAGAATAGTCTTTTGGGTATAGCCGACTATGGCGAATCGAGCGACGAAAGTCAGGCCGACGAAGAAGAAGAAGAAGAAGATGATGATGATGAGAACAAGAGTTCACAAGCCGAAGCACCAAATAGACCGACCGGGGGCTCCGCTACAGCTGAAGAAGCCCGCCCTTCCACAACTCCACCTGGTAATACATCTCCCGCACTGTCGCCAGCTCAGTCTTCTTCGGTCCATCCGGTGGGTCCTGATGGAACGGGAAACTCGCCAGATAATTCACCGGATGATATAGGAGTTCTGGATCCAGAAGTCTTGCCCAGTATTCAAGATGACGTCATCAACGAACCAGTTGACGAACTGGAACGCTTGCGACGTCAAGCAAGGGCCAAAGAATGGGCGGAGCGACGGAGAAAAGCAGCGTCGGCCAATGTCTGTGTGCATACCCAGCTTTCTGAACGGATGGATCATTGACCCATACCTTGAAGGGCTTTCTATGATATGTACTCACTGGTTTGGCGGCTACTTTAGATGGCCTATTGATGTTTTGGGTTCACGTGTGCGATGCGAGTTGCAAATCAGCTAGTTACAGCGCATACATTTC
>MU167215.1:484796-500355 GCA_015951145.1 Cronartium quercuum f. sp. fusiforme G11
TATACAAACAATTTTTTTTTTTTTTGAGCTACTGTAAACTCTAAAAGCTTGAAAAACCAAATCATTTTTTGAATATCGATTCCAATCCACTTGAATGACTGATTTTTTTTTGCAATGTTTGCTTGTTTAATTTTCATGATGAAGGAAAAAAAAAAAAAAAAAAAAAAAAAAAAACTTGATTATAGGTGGATTAGATCCGCAATGGCTTTCGCCGGGTTTGCCCGACATGTGCGTCGAGATGGTGTCTCGGACTCATGACAGAGAATGATACTTCATAGTCTACCATTAATCAGGCCGGCCTGGTAGGCGGATGCTAGAAGTTTTCGTACTTTGACTCAGAAGCCAGAGCCCCGGCATGATTGAGTCTGGACGCTGGCTGTAGTTGATCGAAGGTACTCCTCGTCGATGAAGTCTTCAGATTCGAGACTTGCGAAATACGGTCCCCGAGTCACATCTTGCTTACTTCAGCCGTCCACGACCATAGCGTGAGGGCTTGGACCACAATCGGGCTGTTTCATAATCGAGACCAAGTAAGCGGCTTGGTGAAGCAAATCATCCATGTATGTCCAGCTTTCATCCTTCGCGTCAGGCCAGTAAATAGAGGGGCTTGCAATTTGGAACTTCCAATCTTTGTCATATTCGAATACTGACCGGTCATAATAGTACAAGGCGAGGCAAAAGCGAATCATCATCCTTGTTTCTCTGCTTGCAATCGCGTAATTTGCACTCGTTCAGCCCAGCCTTAATTACGATTCTCAAATCGCCAGCCTGTTACTGGCGGCGAGCTGGTGATGTTAACAGTTCTTTACCTGAAATTATCATCCGTTGCTCATACTTAAAAACCAGCAAGGGACCCATGAGGGGATACGCACTCACCATTGCAAGCCCACCCCACCATCACTCATTAGGCCAGGAAAATACCACCCTCCTTCTCAATCACCTAACCTACTTCTTTGACTTGACGCCTGAGAATATCTAGATCTTGTTCACCTTCTATTTTATCATCTTTATCACCTTTCATCAAACGATGGAAAACATACACAAGGAAACCTCGACCCTCAGCCCAAACGTTCAGGACGCTCTCGTGATACACGATCTTGATAGCGAACACCTCACCACTGCCACTGCCTCTGACTTGACTCTCACGGGTCTCAATTCCATGGGTCAATTGACGAGCCGGAAGATCGTCAAGTTAGAAACCGCTGATTATATCAATCCCAAACCTGATGGTGTTCCAATCAAAGTCGATGGCTCAGTCTGGCCATATGCTCGTTACTTTCCAGGGGGTTATGATCCTAGGCGTCAGCTACCGCTCAAAGGAAA
Source organism: Cronartium quercuum f. sp. fusiforme G11 (assembly GCA_015951145.1). NCBI lineage: Eukaryota > Fungi > Basidiomycota > Pucciniomycetes > Pucciniales > Coleosporiaceae > Cronartium > Cronartium quercuum. The sequence continues at coordinate 486,120 of MU167215.1, forward strand.
GACTCTGAACATTGCTATCAACCTTGTGGCAGGTCTGGCCATCATGTGAGTTATTGATTCAGTTATATCTTCACAAAGAGAATCTTGAGTGTTGAAAGACGTACGTACTGAATACATTTGTGGAATTGCTTCAGGTTCTATGGATTTGATCAGTAAGTCTCGATATCACTCGAAAATAATCATCATGAAAAGACGATAGTCCAAAAACATCTTGGGGCTCCTGACAACTGTATCATTTCGAATCTAAAGAGGTGTCATGTCAGGTTTGCCCAACTCACTTTATTCATTCCACCCAATACCATTTTTTCTTCGGTCAACGGTGTTAATGTCTTTGTTTTTATTGGCGACGTAGGTGTCAACAACACTGAGGACTATCGAAGATTAATGGGAGTTGATAGCTCTCCCCAGACTGCACGTGATTCAGCCAGGTTAGGGGGAATCGTTGCCGTATATTATGCGGTCAGTCGATCTTTGTCAATCAGCTGCTTTTTTTTTCTTTTTCTGTCGATTGGATTTTAAAATAAGGTCCTGAACTCCATCCATCTTTTCAAATGATACAACGAAAAACAGGGTACACTGGTAGGCGCGCTAGTAGCTGGCTCCCTTGGAGATCGAATCGGTCGTCTCAGAAGTGGGTAGTTTTCTCTCATTCATCATTCATTGGAAAGAAAGTATGAAGCCCAAGTTTGATTTGTCTTGTTCTGTCACAGCCATCGTATTTGGTTGTATATTTGCAGCTATCGGAGCTGCACTACAAGCCTCTTCTCAAAGTGTACGTACCACCGATGTCACATCTAGTTCAAATTCTGGAAATGAAAGTTAGTAAATTTACTTGCTCTTATACCAACACAGATAACTTGGATGTGGTAAGTTAATTTTTTTTTTTTTTCACAATTGGATGGAGCAATATCATAGTGATCTATCTCTTATAATTCTTCTTGTTGCTTTTTTTTTCAGTCTGGCGCGTGTGTTAACAGGGTCAGCACCGGATATCACTTTTTTTTTATCAATTGCCCTCCCCCCCTCTTTCTGAAAAATTTCGCTAATAGTTCACTATTTTCAGATTCGGTACTGGAAACCTCAACGCGATAGTACCTGTCTGGACTTCTGAAATTTGCCACCACTCAAATCGAGGTGCCGCTTTAGGTTTCGAATGTTAGACAAGAATTTCATTTCAATTCTCATTCCCTTTTGAATTTCTTATGAAGCAATTCATTAAAATAAAAAATAACATTCCACATCTATTTTTTTTTTTTTTTTTTTCAGTCTTTTTGAATATCTTTGGGCTCGTAACAGCATATGTAGGTTACTTTTTTCTTCATTTTTCTCGTCATTCAAAGTTCTACTCGTGAAATCATATCTCTAATCTGGTCACAACGTTTATTTATTTATTTATTTTTATTTTTTGACTCATATTTTTTTAGTGGGTAGAATTTGCTTTACGAGATGGGAATCAATCCCTGAGATGGAGATTTCCTCTTGCCTTACAGGTTTGTCCCTTTCTCCGTCAGTTAATGGCGGATTTGGAGATCATCTTCTTTGGCTGATTTGATCGGATTCATTCTCAGATTGCTTTTATCATCGCATTGTTGATCTTAGTTCCTCTTTTCCCTGAATCTCCCCGATGGTAAGTTTTTCTTTTCTTCTTTTCTTTTTTTTTACATACTGTAGAACAATTCTCAGCGTTGACTGTACATCTTTCTAAAGGTTGGCCCAAGTGGGTGAGATCGAGAAAGCACGACACATCCTGACTTTGACCCGCTCGAGTGGCGTGGAGGATTCTGGGGTCGAAGTTGAAAATGAATTGAGATGCATCATGACCGTTGTCGCCTCCGAGAAGCTAATCGAACGTGAGTGATCGATCAAGGATTCAGAATACTTCTAGATAAACGTACGTGACCCTGAATTATCTACTTGACTTAGCCAAACCGACCTACTGGGGCATGCTCACCAAACAAGATGTTCAACATATTCGTCGTCGGACGTGGTTAGTGATCTGGCTTCAGATCTTGCAAGAGTTAGTTGGAATCGGTGTGGTAACGGTCTACGCTCCAGAAGTATTTCAGTTGGTTGGTTATCGCACTTCTTTTCGTTCATCTCGTCCTTGATGCTGACACATGCGACTACGACTTATAGGCAGGCGGTAGTGAATACATGGCCAGCTTGTACGTACCTTCTTTCTGCTCAGAGACAAAGGCTCATGAACTAATTCAATCCCGCTCGTCAAAAGGTTATCTGGAATTAACAACATAACCTACAGTCAGTAGTATTTACGATCACGCACTTTTTTTTTTTTGAAGTGATCAACACTATTATTCATGAAAAAATTTACCCATCAGTGTTCAGCGTCTTGGTCGCTGTATTTAGCCTGGATAGAATGGGAAGACGTACTACTTTGAATTGGGGAGCTACTGTCATGGCCATCTCACTTTTCATAGCAGGAATTTCAACCAGGTTAGTTATGAACAACAAGAGACGGGGGGGGGGAAAAAATGGTGATCAATTGTATACAAGGAACTCAATGTATGTTTTCCCTTTTCGAAAGATTTGCTATTGACGTCAAATTGGACAGCGAGGTTCGCTCGAGATGGGGTTCGGTCTTGACTGCGTGAGTTCTCTTTTTTTTAAAAACAGTTTTATATATGTATGTATAGTTGTATGGCTCAAATTTAGGAAACCGTGTCTGTTAAGCTTTATTTTCTTGTACACAGCGACTTTTGGAGCTAGTAAGTAGTTTTCTGTTTCTGCGTATCCTGTTCGTTCGCCACTTGAGGAAATTGAAGCGTTTTTCACATTATTTTTAGCTTGGTTGACAGTACCTTGGTTATATCCGACTGAGATCATGCCTCTACATGTTCGTGCCAAGGGAGGCGCAGTAAGTGATTCCTTAATCCGAATCTCTTCAAGTTTCTGAAATGTCCAATGAAATTTTGATTGATCGCTTATGATAGTGGAGTGTTGTCGGATGGTCAATTGGAAATGGGGTAGTGACCGAAATCGCACCTTTTCTTCTTAACGCAGTTGGATATTGGACCTTTATCCTGTTCGTTAACACTACTTCTTTATTTATTTATTTTTTTTTTTGTGACTGATTTTTGGATTGGATTGGATTTTTTTTTTTTTTCATCAAGATTTGGTGGATTGTGTGTCTTTACGATACCCAATATATATTTCCTTTACGTAAGTCCGTTTGATAATTTTTTTTTTTTTTTTTCAAAAAAAGAAAACAAAAACGTTAGCTGACTGACCTTTTAATCACCCTTACAGCCTGAAACTGCTGGTCAGTTCTTTTTTTTTCTTTTATTTTTTTTTTTTTTGAACGGTCGAAACCCGTTCGGGCAGGTGCTGAGTCTGATTTTCAATGTGAAAACAGGTCGGACACTGGAATCTATGGATGAACTCTTTGATACATCAGGTATCGTGATCAAGTCCTCTATCGCACCCAACCTTACTAACCGTGTACCTAGGAAACGCCAGTCGACGATAGAGTTGATCAAGTTGGATCACAATCAATGCAGCATCACATATCCTATCAAGGACAGTTAACGTCAAAAACTACAAATACAGCATCATTTCCCTTTTTATCAATGAGCAAAGAAGCGTCCTAGTTAATCCCCAATGTATAAATCTTACAAAAGAAAAAAGAAAAAAAAGAAAGAAAGAAAACGTCTTTCATATGAATGTTCCATCTACCCAGCTCATTTTCACCCTTTGTTATGTATTCATTTGAAGACACGTATGTTGTGAATAGTAACAACTACGACTAAAGCATACAACACAAGAGCCCTTTAACTTTCAGTTCCCAAAGACAATACGGTCATGAGCAATGTTCATTGGTCCTTGAACTTTTTTATGTTAGAGTGGTAGGAACTGGTGATTTAAATTTTGGGGGCTAAGTTTTTTGTTGACTTACACCCGTTGACTGGGAGAAGTGTTCAGGTTCAATTTACGTCAACTTGATTCATTTCTTCAAAAAAGAAAAAAATCATCAATCAAGCCACAACTATTCTCACTCAATCCATCATTGAAAGTAAAAGTTCTATGTAGCTATTCAAAAACAGATATAATAAATAAATAAAAAAGACATAATGGTAAAAAAGTTCTTTTTTTTTTTTTCTTGAATGGTAATTCAGGATATGCTTCATGACAGGCAATGAAAGTAGCACCGGGGATCACAACTTTGTGCAATATAGCTTGGGGAACTTGTTCTGCTACCCGACCCATACGCAACGGGCCTCGGTCAAATTCCCGACCACCGCGAAGGTCCTCTCTCTTTCTCTCTCACTCAAATCGCGTGCTTAAAAACCAACGAGCCCTCCTCACCGTCCTTTGACACTTCAAGCCTCCAATGCACCACCAGCATTAACCTGTCTCAATTGAACAAGCCAAGAAACTTGGATATATCAATAAGACCTCTTTGATAAATTCCATTATTCTTCAAAAACGGCCATGAGAACTCCACCTCATCAACTAACCAAACCAAAATTTGGGATCATAAATCGAGCTAGATATATATATATCTATATCATCTTGCCTTTCTATAGCTATCAATGGATTCAATTAATAAGCATTTTGCAACCAACACACATCCCGAAATTAAAAAAAGAATAAGGTGTCTGAGACGTTATGAAGTTTATGAAGCTTCCAAGGATCGGCCAACTCCAAGTCACATAAGAAACGAGCCTACTCAAAAGCTGTTATCGGCACATCTGCTTTTGACACCTAACACTAACCAATGCCCATTCAAAGGATATTTTTCATGCCCACTGTGGAACTCCCAATTTGGTGGGCAGAGCTTGAGCAGGAACTTTGATTCAATAACACAAAGATAAGGGGGATGCTGCTCTAAGGGGCAGAATTATGCTTCAACAGATGTTCTACAGGTCTTACCCTGGCTAAGAGATAAAGTGATGATTGATAACCATGAAAACAATGAACACAACAATCTCTACAAGAGCCTTTAAGAACTGGGGATCTAACCCACTCAAAGATTCTACTTGTTATACCAAAAATCATGAAGAAATAAGGTCAAAAGACACTTATAAGATCACACAACACAAACAATAACACTATTCTTCAATTTCCACAAAACACTACAATCTCTAAAACACTGAGAAGGGATCTAATTATGAATAATTTAATGAGTCTTTAACATTTATAAGGGGTTCACTAATAATAATCAAGGACTTAGATGCAGAAAAACATGAGATCCCCCTTTCCTTCTTATACACAAGCCTCCTACAACCAAAGAGCACACAACTAGGCTTAACCATGAGCCTGAGAACCAAAAAAAGTGAAAAAAAACCAAGGTCCATCCCTCTTTACAATTAATTAACTCTTAGCACATCTTCAAATGAAAAGAAAATCCACAAAAATCCACAATTCCTCAATCAGCACATACAACAAACATACTCACAAGCTACAAAAACACACTAAAGCCCCAAAGCACAAAGAAGATCTCCCCATATTATGCTCATTAAAAATTTTAGGCTACTTTCATTAGTACCTTTTCTCTTGATTAGTCCTTGATCCACCTAAATTTTGTAAAAAATAGTGCCTTGTCTTCAAAATGATGTAACTCCTCCATTGTTTATGCACCAATGTCGAGACCCCTATTTTCTGATTTTTCTCCTTCTGATCTACAACTATTATTAGTACATCATTGCCTCAATGTAACTCCTTTGCATAGTTTTCCTAATGGTAACTATTTGCCATCATGTAATTCCTTGTATTTACCCTGGATAAACCACACAAAAATCCTTCAATATCCCTCAAATGACATCATACCCCAACATGCGCACCTCTCCTCTCTCTAAACCAATACTTCCCCTCTTTCTCAACCCATAACACCACTACCTCAACATTTTTTTTCCATACCCTTACAAAGTAATACACCTATTTTGACATTTAAATGCTATTAGACTACCTCTACTGTACTGTAGCTTTTACTGTGACCAACCCAGCTAATAAGTCTAATGATGAAAGTTGTAGAGCAAGCTTTTACAAATATTTTGAGCTACTTTAGTCTTCATAAACTTAAAAATTGACTGAATAAGTCTTGTACACCAATAATTTTGAGTATTTTAATGCTATTTTTCTTATTGTATAAGGGTTCCTTTTTATTTTACTTATAAACCTTCTTCTATGCATTAATGAAAGTTGTTTGTAATATGATTTTGTGTACTTTTTTTTTTTTTTTTTTTTTTTTTTTTTTTTTTTTTTTTTTTTTTTTTTTTGTACTACTAGGTTTAACTTCAATTATTGACTGAGATAGAAAACCTGTAAACTCAAAATAATGGATTTTTAGTAATTAATTTACATGGTTAATACAAGATCTTTATTGAGGAACAAGTATGTTTGTGACCCTGTATAACATTTTATTTAATGTTCTGGGAAAGGAATAATGCCACCACAGAACTCCCTTTTTCCACCTTTTATTAATAATTGTAACACTTTTCCACCTTTTAAAACCCCTCTTACACGCATTCCACCTCTACCAATACCCTTTACTATTGTATATTTATATGTAATAATAATCTAAATGTATCCTTTTGCCATTTACGCGCACAACACCACTTTTTTCTCTCCTCACCTAATCGCGCTTACGCTCATCGCACACCTCGCTGAGCGCGCCTTAGGCTGAAGATCGGGTTCGAAAGCCAAGTGGAAAGATTGTGGACCTGGTCAAGCAACAGACCAAGCAATAGTTCGCAGCTGATCCAGCCGCCGATCAATTCGATGCACTTGCAATCGAGGAAGGTCGGGTGAAAGATTCATCTCCGGGAGTCTTGAGACGGGTGGATGGTGAGACTGGCCGGGTGAGACCGGCCTGAGACCGGCCGCCAACGGGCTTACGAGCGCCAACTGCTCGACCAATTGATCATCGTACGTCCCTCTATGGGATTCTGTTCGTCCTCCGACATGTGTCCGACACTCCTCAGGTAATCGATATGCACTACAGTACATCGACTGGCGCTCTGCTCGCTCACCTGTTACACAACTCACGTCTTTCGCCTTTGAGGCCGTTTGCGGAACAGTCTCCTGGTTCATCTACCCTTGCCTACCGCTACTCACCGCTGCAAGGTCGTCCTACTAACCGGTTTAATTGCCTGCGTCTGGACCCACCAACGCAAGCATGAACAGAGATCGGCTGGGCGCCGGGTGAGACGGCGAAGTGCTTAACGACATCCTTCAAAAAGATGGAGACCCTCTGAATTGTTCACACATTAGCATGTTTCAACTCTCATCTCTTTGTTGACTGCAGAAATTATCTATACAGTATTCTGCTGGAAACTGATTTGGTTATACGGAGGATGTGGATGAACTCTTGGATAAAGTGGAACCAGATTGAATTGAGCCATAAAACCGGAGTCAGTTGTATATGTCCCCTTGGCAACAGATTCTACAGGCAATGGATCACAATTTATTCGATTTTATTCTTTCTATACACTCTTGAGATCATCGTTCGATCCTGGAAGGAGGTGACATGAGTCTTGCGTTGAAGATTGGATGTGATCAGTGACTTGTGGGATCAGACCGATGTCGCAGGTTTGGAAGGCTCATGTTCTTCCTGGGCTTTGACCCAAGTCTAGAAAAAGGTTACCCAGAGGTCGAATTGGATCGATAAGTTGGTTTTTTGATTGGAAGCAGAGCTTGGATAGAAAAAAATTGTAGTTCGAGTCATGTCAAAAAAGATTCTACGGGTTCGCACCTGTTCACCAGCCTTTCCAGCTTCCCAAGTCTGGTAACGTAAGTTAGTCCGAGAACGAGTCGCGGCCTTGGATTTAAAATCATCTTTCAAAGCCCGATGAGTAGCTCGAATAGTGATAGAGAGATATTTATTAAACCTGTTCCTCCCACGGACAAGCAAAAGTAAATCGAGGAGGGAAAAAAAGGAGAGCGGGAAAAAAGAAATTGACGAACCCGAGGTTTGCACGCCCGGCAGACATGATAGAAATCGATGAATGATGAAGTTTGGTTGACGGCGGTTGGGGTGTGGGTGTTTAAATGAACGGGGTGTTGCGATTTGGAGTGAGGGAGGAGGTGAATTGGACAGCCGCACTCTCTATAGACATACACCCTCCTGCTTTCCATCGGGTGTAACAAGCGGGCTGTCTCGGATTAGGTTTGAAGTATAAGCATAAAGCCCCATACACTCACTGCCTTGTGCGGATGCTGATCTTTGAATATAAGCATTAAAATCTTTCCAATTTATAAATGATTTCCAGTATCAAAAGAATTCATCTGTTGAACCACAGTTTTTGAAGACAAGAAAATTTCATGTTCATTTAGTCAAGGGTTGAGCCTAAACTTTTCAGATTCTGTTGTCAATGCCGGGGTAAGAAGAAAGCAGTACTATAAACGAAGGTGGGTGGCCACTTGAGTACTTTGTTTCTTTTCTTTTCTTTTTTTTTTTTTTTCTCACACAGTGCTTGTTGCTTTGATTGCATATTATGACTATCTGAACCAGGTGAATGTGATGATAGACTAGTACACTAGGAAAAAAAAGTCATCTAGTTGATAACAAATGAGTTTACTGTCTTTTGGGGTCTTGAGTACATTATTTGATCAGTGGTCCAATAGAGTCAAACCAGGACCTGGGAAAGCTCCTAGGATATTCATTACCAAAAGATTATGGAAACTTCTTACATGTTTCCAACAGTCTTCCATACTGAATTGCTCAATACCATGGACGATATGGAGTACTGATGGCGAATGTGTAAGACTCTTTCCATCATGAAATTTGGTAATGAGCTCCCTAGGAGCTTACTTGACAGTGTTTTTTCTAAACTTCATCTTGAAGCCCACTCAATCAGAGTCAGAAGGTAATCTACCTTGCCACATACCTTTGTTTCAAAAAATTCTTAGGTATTCAAAAAAATTTAGGCTTTCTTTAATTAGGGATTAGTCCAACATAGAACACAAGCACTTACAGAATATTTGCCTTGTATGCTTTCCTGTAAGGTTTCTGCCGATCTAACCCGCATGCTTCAGCGGGTTGATTTGGTGGAAACCTTATATTCTACCTATGAGAATATCTCGCAGGACAGCATGTTAGGTAATTGTGATGTGAGTGAAGTTATCAAAGTCTCAAACCCACTGGCTACAAAAAAAAGCCTACAAGTGTGGGTTGAAGTAGAATAAATAAATCAATTAAATTAAATTTGGGATCCATCCCCACAAACGTATTCTCTCGAGGAATTGAGTTCTGAGTATTTTTAGAGCTTTCAAGAATTCAAGTAACGTGAATGATAATTAACTGGTGTTTCAACTGTGGAACAAGTATATTTCTCCCTGACTAGAAAAGAAAAAAAAAATGAAAAATAAGAAAAGTGATAGGAATACACAGCCATCAGTGTTACTCTTTAACTTTCTAGTATTTTAAATAAAAAAAAGTATTTCTTGATAATTTGAAAATTTATATTGCTTTTGTGAAATAGATTTAATGATGTGCTATCCACTGATTGTGAATCAATTACATCTCTATGTCACACTGGGAACAACCTTTTTTTGTTTTTTTTCTGCCAGTGTAAACAGTTCACTGACCTTGTATGAGGATTTCACTGCTTTTTCATTAAACCATTTTCAAACTTGTAGGGTGAATAGCATCTGAATATCTAGAAAGATGGGTTAGGGGGTAAGGCTAGAGAACTTTTTGAGGATTATTTAGAATTTATCCCATTGTTTCTCAGACATCAAAGATGATAAAGTTGTTTTGAATAAGAAGTTAATCTGATTACTTGATACTCAAATATGGTAAATAGGTTATAAATTTTTTTAAAAAGAAAAGACAAAATTAGACTACCATCTTCTTAAGGCTTTAAATATAATAATAGATCGAAGGGTCACATCTGAAAGAATTATAAACCAAATTTAAAGTGAGAGCGTTCGGGTTCCTTCTTGTTTGTACCAATGTTTGTTTTTTCTTTCTTTCTTTTTTTTTTTTCTTTCTTTTTTTTTTTTTTCAAAGACTGAAGATTGGCCTTGAACTAAATTAAGCCAACACACAAAAAGCAGCTGCCTGAACCCAACCTAATATTTGAAAGGTCAAGAGAAGGGAGTAGTGTACCAGAAAATTTAAATCTAGCAAAAGTGTGTGATGGCTCGATCACCTTTGCCACCCAGGCACTTCAACTTTCATTGACCATACAAGTACATAAGTAGCTTAGAAAACTAATGAGTATTTTTCCTGCACTCAGACTGCGATTAACTTCATACGTAGGGTGCTGTAAGATGGAATCACTCCGTTTGGGTAAACTTCTTTTTGTAAATCAAGAGTGACTTTATAATATTTGAGCTTCAATCTCCTCAGAGAATTTGGCTTGTTGAAACATCTGAGCCAAGATTTTCCTGAGCCCCAATAAAGCTGATCGGTAGAAGAAGTAACCACCTAATACTCAACCGGGACGGGATGTCCAAGTAGACTATGCTTATGCTCAGTGGATTTAGACATCCCGTCCATTGCCCTCAGTCCCTACGGTGGCAATGTCCGCATCTGCCATGAGTGACAATGACTGTAAGTTGGCCGGAGGGGGGGGGGGAATAATCACCACCCGGCCAATTCAATCGGGGGAGACGCATGGTTTACATGATTCGTATTACCCATTTTCCTAATACGTATATTTCCCCCCCCCGGAAAAAGCGTCCTGCGGTGTAGTTATTTCTCAGACTCTGAGGCACTTCTGAGGCTCCGGGTAAAGATTTGTGTTTTACTGGCCCAACATTGATAGGTTTTGAACCTGTACTACTCCCTAAAGTCGGGACATTTTTTTGCTTTTCGGATTTTTTTTTTTTTTTTTTTCTTTCATAACAGAAAGGCTATATAAACAACTCTAGGTTACAGCTTTCACGGTCTTTGAAACCGTACTTGGTTTAGAAACAAAAAAAAAAAAAAATTCCCCCCCCCCCCCCCCAAAAAAAAAAGAAAAAAAAAAAACGGGACAAAAATAAATAAATAAAACATGAATCCAATTATTTCCATATCTTGCAAGTATGTAATTTCAACAATAATTCTACTCTAATGTATCTATATATAGTGACAATGAAATTTTTTTTTTTTTTTTTTTTAAAAAAAAAAAAATGAGAATTGGCTAAAACAGAAACAACATATTTTAATCAATCAAAAGTTTTTCTTTTTTTTTTTTTTTTTAATTAATCTTTTTTCAAAACTTTTTTTTGATTCTCTTGTACAAGACTATCAAGTTTATGTTTACGTTGATATGAACGTATATAAAATGAAACGAAAAGTCCAGTTAAAGGAATTAAATCTTTTACAAAAAGAAATTTAAACGACCAGAACAGAAAGGAAAGGATATCAAGAAAGATTGTTTGGTAGTCAGAAAACTCCAGTAATATCATTTATCGAAAAATAAAAAAATTAAAAATTAAATCAAATTATTAAAAAATTATGGAAATACTCACATCCAACACCTCCAAGAACAGTCATCTTTTGACCAGGTGTAGGTAAACAATGTTTTTCTTGATAACCTTCTCCTAATCTTTCACGTGCTTCTAAAATTGAAAGTGGTTTCCAATCAAATTTAAATTGATCTTCAATTTTAGGTAAACTAAGTAAAAAAGTTAAAGCTCCTAAACTACCTCCTACTACAAATTGAGTAATTTGAATTTTAGTTAAAGCTCTCTTGAGGAAATTTGGGAAAGGTAAATGTAAGACTGATATAGCGTAATAAGTGTACATGATGGTGTGTACCAAACTATTAAAGACTACAAAAAGCCAAGCCGCTGGAGACTCGTAGCGTGCACCACTCCAGACCGTTAAAATCGCACCCTAAAACAACCAAATCAAAATGTTTTTGTATACATATATATTTCAGTCAGAAAAAAAAAAAAAAAAACATGAAAATAAACGACACGTAGATTAAAAATTAAAAAGAACTCACAGCATGATGATATTCTTGTAAAAGGCTTGCTTGACGACCTTTACCGATTAAAATTAGACTATCTAAAATTTCCCAAAATTTACTAAGGTAAAACCAATAAGAGTAAAATCCTAAATGATGATCCCAAAGTTGCATAGAACTATCACAAAAAGTATGAATGAGTCCTGATAAACCTGCGGTTTGATATCCTCTAAAGAAATATTGAAAAGTTGCAGGTCCAGTTCCTTTGAATGTCCAAAAACTGTAAACCTATGAAGGTAAAGAAAAAAAAAAAAAAAACATATATATATTCAAATCAATAAGAATCAAATATCAGAGTTTCGTATTGAAAGTTTAATTTCCTTTCTTTTTTTTTCTTTTTCTTTTTCTTTTTTTTTTTTTTGCGGACACTTCTTTTTCAAACTTACTGCAAGTGATAAATTATGAAAAACAAGAGCAGCTTTCCAACCATTTCCTTTCATACGATTTTTCCCATCTTGACGTTTATTCAATAATCCAATCAAAATTAAATATCCAAAAACAATCACGAGTGGAACTTCAGCTCTAATAGTAGATTCGAATAAATTTTGATTGATTGGAATTCCGATTGGAACTTTAGGATAAGGATGATTGGCAACAGCTCGAAAAAAGTTTTGGTGAGAATTGTTAGAACTATCAAAACTTGAAGAGGTTAAACCTAAGCCTGTAAAATTTTGATGAACATTGCTGACATCCATTTTCGAAGACTGGAGAAAAAAAAAAAAAAAAAAAAAAAAAAAAAAAAAAAAAAGAAAGAAAAGAAAAAAAGAAAAACTGTGCTTTTAAAGAATTTCAGGGTTATCGTTCCACACGGTTTTACTACCTTGGGATTTATTTCCGTTCTTTATGATTCAATAGATAATGACGCGAGAGAGGATTTATAGATTTGAGTTTCGATAGCCTTCTCTTATTATTTCTGTTAGTAAGTCATTGTTCAAATTCAACCGAGTTATGACTACTATTAGAGAAACAAAAAAAAAAACAAAAAAAAAAGGTACGCTTTCCTACCTTCTGAATACACCCTTGATCTAGTGATCAGGCTCGAGGTTTTTTTTTTATTTTTATTTTTATTTTTTTCTTTCGAAAGTGAAGTTTGAGTAGAAAGTGAGAAATTGGTGAAAGTCAGTCACGCAAAATATCATCTTTCTTAGTTTTTTACCTTTATCCATTCCTTTCAGATCTCCCTCAGACGTTAAAATCTATCCTTCCAATCTTCCTGAGATGGAAGATCTCATGGATGCGAGATCTCATGGATGCAAGTGAAGATGAGTGATGTACGTAATTGTTCTCTCTTACCTTGAGATTTAAAAAATCTAGACAGCAAGTCGATTTAAAGCCGATGCTGTTTTTTTTTTTTTGTTTCCCGTCTTTGTGCGCTACTTCTCGTGCGTGGAAGGACTGAATCTGATCAATAGGAAGCGTAGGCAAGTTGAAAAAGATTAGCCTTTATGAAAATGGAAACCATATACCAGGGGGTCACAAGATCCTTACCTGATCGATTTTACACAACTCAAGTTCTTTTACTGTTCGTCAGCTCTCTGAATATCTTTTGCCTTGAAATTTCCTTGGAATAAGAATTTCAACAGACAGAAGAATGAGAAGTTTAATTAGAATTTGAATGGAAAAAGAGGATGAGACTCTAAAAAAATTTGCTTTATTGAATTGAAGACGAACAAATTTTTTCTTATAGATTGCCTCTTGAACTTTTCTTATAAGCCTTCATAATATAAGTTGTTTGCCAAGTCACACGATCAATCGACCTCGTACGATGGGGGAGTCATCATAAGGTTCAGAAACTAGTTGAGCTAACCTCCCCAAAGGAGTGTTACTCATTAATTGAAGCCTGATGAAAAAAGTCACGATGATGACTCAGAGAGTGACAAGCTATGGCGGAGCCTTCCATGGAGGTAATTCAGTGCTCCTTTAAACCTTACCCGGTTCCGAGAACCCCCTGATCAAAACAGACAGCGGAGTGTGTTCGTGGATTACCACACATGGCGATGTGTTCCTATTTCACAGGAGAGTGACGTGCTTTTCTGGTCTACCTTGCTTCAGATCAACTCGACCGCTCTTCGGTCCAAGTGTTGAGGCTTTCGAAAGCAAGTTAATCAGATGGAAAAAACAAGGTGGAACTTGTCTTGTAAAGTTTTTTTTTTTTTTTGGTTTTTATCCACTTTCTGACTCCTAGCAAGCCTGAGTAGTAGGGGGTAAGGGCTCAACATCAACAACAAAAGACCCACAACTGACCCAATATCTACTTAATGTCGCTCCATCTGTTCACGGAAATTTTACCTCCTTTAGAGAATTTTTTTTTTTTT
>MU167215.1:500455-535396 GCA_015951145.1 Cronartium quercuum f. sp. fusiforme G11
AAAAAAAAAAAAAAAAAAACGTTAGAAATGTAAAAATAGCTTTAATAGGTGTAAAACCGTACCCGTATATGCTTCGCTTCGTTCGGCAAATGGTATTTATGGACAAATAAGTACATATATCTAATTTTTTTTTTTTAGACATATTTAGGTTAATGCACATCCTTCAACCCAAATGTGATTGCGTATCTGCACACAACGTTTTTTTCCTTTTTTTCTTTTTTTTTTTTTTTTTCTTTTTTTTCGACCCCAACGATTCACCCACCGCATGAGGTAGATTTCACCCCTATCCTATTTGGGCTCATCACCCATTCAGATGAGCTTATAGGGAGTGACCCGGTGCCGTGTGAATGGGTTAAGCCTGAGATAATCGGATCCTGATCGGTAGTACCAACCACGAGCTTCGTGCCTGAGGTGAGGCTGAAGACCGACGATGGTCCGATGACCGTCCACCGTTTGATGTGCGGACACGTCTGGAACAGTGACGTTCGGTGGACCAAGTGCTTGTGAGTGTGGCCGACTCGAAGCAGATCCCCGGACCCGTTCGAGTCGTTCTGAAAACCGTCCCACTCGGGGTCTACGGCTTAGAAACGAGTATGGAGAAGAAAAAAACCAGCATGAACAAGATAATCATCATCGATTTTGTTTGCCACTCATTCAATCATCAAAACATTATTATCAAATTTCTTATCCATCAGCAACTTCCAAAACACAATTCAAGTAAAATCTTTGAAATTTTATTTAATTACTACGTTTGCTTATATATATATAATTCAAAAAATATATAGAATTAAAAACAATTTCATCTCTATTCTGAACCATTCAACTATTCCTTACACTTATCTACCTCCCTCGCTTGGGAAAAAAAATATATATATATCTTGATAATCATCGTTTCCAACCATCACTTTCTTCTTCATTTTCAATTATGGAAGGTTTATTATTTTCTATTATTTTTGCATTTGTTTTTGTTGTAGATTGTAACCAATTCATTGTTATCCTTCCAATACCAGGTACTTGTCTTCCATGAATTAATGCCTACATATACATTTTCAAAAAAAAATAATAATAATAATAATTAATGGGTATGTGAAAAACGTTTTTTTTTTTTTAAGAGAGAGTGAGGAGTTTACCTTTTCAGCTGATGTTCTAGATAAATACCGAACATTAAAATCAGGTAACTCTAAACTTTCATCAATTTCAACAATAGTACCAAATTGCTATTGTTTTTTTTTTTGAAACAAAAAAAAAAAAAAGGAAGTTGTGATCACTTTTCTCTCTTTCTCTCTATCTCACACAACACAAAGCAATCAAAGAAAAAAAAAGCTTCAAAAATAATAGAAGAGAAGTACCTGGAAACGTGTGAGAGAGATAAATACCGAACATTAAAATCAGGTAACTCTAAACTTTCATCAATTTCAACAATAGTACCAAATTGCTATTTTTTTTTTTTTTGAAAAAAAAAAAAAAAAAAAGTTAATCAATCAGTCTTACTTTCCCTTTTACAAAGAAAAGAAAAAAAGAACGTAAAAACAGAAAGAAGAAAAAAATACCTCTAAGTGTTTTTGAATTGCAAGTCTAGATTCAAAATTAGGTAAATCTCTTATAGATAAAGTACTTGTACGATTATCTAATTTAAATGATCTTATAGATTTCGACCATGTTGTTCCATAATGATTTGTTGGTAAACTTTTTTCTCTTGATTTTAATACAGGTTTATTGATCCAACCTCTTTTAATATTATTTTCAGTTGATGGAATAATGGGCTGAAACAAAAATAAATAAATAGGAATTTCAATAAAATGTTAGTCGGTTTTTCTTCGAGAAAGATTTATCTCATTTAACTAACTTTTATATCTTGATTATCTGTACCTCTTTGATCTTCATTATCAAAAGGTGTAAGTGACTTTGTACGATTACAAACTTCTTCAGTTTGATGATGATCATTACAATTACCATCAAGACCAAGAACTGATGTTGAAGGTTCAATTTTAATAGATGATTCAGATGGAATTGATCCAACACGTTTGAATGCTTGCTTAAGGTGTAATTTTTCAAGTAATCGTTTATGTTCTTCAATCTTTTCACGTAATTCAGCTTCACGTTGAGAAAGGCTTGATTCAAGTTTCGGATTAGGGACTGGGCTACGTGAAGTTCTTTCAGAACTTGATTTGATTGAGGTGGTTTGGTTTTGTACAATTTGAGTTGGACCAGAAGGGTAAGATGGTAATTGGTTCGTTACCTGATGTCGTTTTCCTTCCCTTCTAGGTTGTTGATCTTGTGCCTTAAAACGTCGGAAATGAATCTTTACAAACCGATTATTAAAGACTGGTTCAGGTGACGAATATGCCTTTGAGGCATCATCCGCTGACTCAAAAGTCACTAGCGCTTGTGCGTTATACACATCCACGCTGACACTTATTAAAGGCCCAAAGTTAGCAAAGTACTCTCGTACATGTCGATCCGAAAGAGAGCTTTGTGGAATATTTTCAACTACTAAGGTCGTCTTGGATCTCTGAGGCCGTAAAGTTTTTGGCATTGATTGAGGTGGTCGATTTGGTTGTGGTGAGATTTTTTTGTTAGGAATGGGGAGTGTGTTAGTGGGGAAGAGGGTAGTGATCACATCACTCGTAAAAGGTAGAGAGTTGGGTAAACCGGGAATGAGCGAAGTGGGAAGTGGTGGGATGACATTCAAACGTGATAAGCCTTGAGAGGAGGTAGACGCTTCACCCTCCCGATGGGAAGGTTCAGAGAAGGTTGCAGTTGGGGCGTTCGGTCGCGGGGAGCCGTTCGGGTCTTTGTCATCATGCGAAAATTGACAACCATCACCTCTAGCGCAGAAACCTCGATCTGAAGAGACAAGCGCATCAGTGAACGAGTATAGCTTGAAATGAACAAAAACATATCAACATCAGGGTTCTTACAATGATAATCACGACAAATCTCTGACTTTCGAGGCCGTTTAGCATTCCGTCCAGGTTTAGGACTACCACCAAATGGTTGTCCTCGAACGCTCGGGGCGCTAAAAGGTGCCGAAGGCGCTGGTGACCCGGATTGATTTTCGGGGAAGTGAAGGAAGCTAGGGTGACTTTGAGTGGGAGTATATTGAGGAATTGGAAGGGATGTATCGGCGTGGTCTGTTTGCTCAGCTAGGGTGCTAAATGTCGTAGCGGCGGGCGAGAGGTTTTCCATAGAGAATGAGCGTTTTCCGAGTAATCCTGATGTGATAAGTTCCGGTGGAGTATATCTCCCATTGACATCGAAAGCCTGAAGGTGTTCGAAGAGATCATGAACGAATGAAGAGGTTTCTGTAGAAGAGCGTATGAGTTCCGGTTTCAAATGGTTTTGTTGGAATTAGTAAGCTCGAACCTTTCTGAAGAAAGTCTTCAAGCTGGTTCAGACATGATATTTTGAGTTGATTGGTAGGTTGATCGTGCCTGAGTAGAGCTGTGACATAATCCGATAAGACTGATGGGTCTGCGTCGGATCTAGGATATGATTGAAAATAAAAGTTGATCAGTTCTGAGTAAGTATATCACCAATGATGGTTTGATTAAGAGATGATATGAATAAAATGATTTTACATAGGTTTTAGTTTTGATATCATCCATGTCTTGAGGTAACCAGCTGATAGATGGTCGAGTTGCATGGTGAGTTGTTCTTGATTGGAATTTCTTGACCTTTTTTTTTTTTTTAATTTTGACTTCACACCAATCTGACGGGTCAGAGCCCCGACTTGGACCCGAGCTACGGGGCTATCACCCTGCTCTACTCTATGTATAAGCATATTCTAGCTTTGAAATTGAGCTCACATGAATAAATATCAATCAGGCTCAAACTCAGACTTCATTTGATTTCAAGTTATCTAGTTCACCTATCTCAAGTCGGGGTCCTATAGGTTTGGGCTTGAGAAGGACTTTTCCTCCAGTTTAATCATCCCTGTGGTCCTTGTGGGAGCGTAAAATCCGTAAGAAGAGTGGTGTTCAGAATACGAATTAGGGATAGACGTATGTAGCTCGGTGATGCGTCTTCATACAAATACCTTAGTGAGCATTAAAATCCCATTTTCGAAATTGGTAATTAAAGATATCTGTAGATGGTCTCTTCGGCCATGAAGAGTATCACTCCTTGGATGGGAAGAGGCAATTCTTTTGTCAAGACTCGTGTATGTTAGCCTTCATGAACAAAACCTTTGGTTACACCCGAACAGCTCTTATTATACATCGGTCCAAGATAGTGAGTCGACTATGACGAAAGGTGTGATGAAATTCCTGAGATTAGGACCTTTTTTGGCATCCATTGAAATTTAACACACTGCGACAATTTGCATCTGCCCACACACACCGATAGAGCTGGCTATGAAATAACAATATCATTCCAAAATCACAAATTACAAGAAAATAAGTACGTCTGATAATCTTTTCATGTAGGTTTTCATCCACGTAGACCACGCAATCACGAAAGATGATGTTAACAGCTGAGTTCAGTTTCAGAAGCTGGAATCGAAAAAAAAAAGTCCATCGGAAAGTTGTTTCTGAACTTCCAAAGCCAATTGATGACCCTCTTTCTAAAAAAAAAATAGAAACGAGAGATATCCACCAATTTCTCCATGAATTAGCAATAAGATCAATCCGCAAGCTATAAACAGCATAGATTGGTTTGTACGTACAGTTTCAATCCTACCCGCCATGGCAGTAGGTGGTGGGGTTTCATTAATTTTTAACTTTGCAACCAATTCTTCAACCATAGCCAAATTTCTCTCAGGATTACGTTTGAGCTTGTACTCTTGAATCTTTTCTATTATACGACTCTTTCGCTTCGATCGAGGTTCACGTTTTTTACCTTCTAAGAAGCGTTCAATAACTTGTTCAGGTACATAACCTTCTAAGGCGTCCTTCTTTTGGAGACATGGGATTTGTTCTGCATCCTCCAAGACTCTCGTGTTCCCTTCCACGTCAACTCGCTCCCTAACCATATTTGACTGAAACTCGGGTCTCTGGTTTCAAGATAGAAGCAGAAACGTTCCCAAAATCTTCAACATCATTCAAAAAGAAAAAAAAAAAATGAGACGCTCAAAGGATCAGACACTTACCTTAAAAGCCTTGTCTCCGAGATATGAGCCTGTGAAGACACTTTCGGGGTCCTCTGTTTGACCCTTTCGTATCGTCTGATTTGCTTTGTCCTCGTCCACGTTAGATTCTTTGCCTTTGTTCAAGTCGATCACCAACCGGCAAAAGCTTGCCATCGAACGGTAACAGTATTTTGCTGGGTCTGTCCAACCCATCTAATACCCCAAATCGAAAGTTTGGTTTCCATAAGTTCGATGGACATATGTGCATGTTCAATAAGTACAATACCTGGGCTCACCACGGAAAACATGTGACACGTCGAATCTATGGCAATAAAAGTTACATAAGTCGGTGATTTGCGACGCTACCTCTCAATTTGTCACAAGTAAAGCAGACTACGTACTATAGACTTGCAAATGTACCAATGTAGGCTTCCAATTTACTTCGACATCATGCCTGTCAATTTGATTGCGTTCCTTCATTCTAGCTGACAACTGATACCGCTCTGGTTGCGCAGCTCGATGGGCTAAATAAATTACCTCGTCGCGAAGACATTCCTACGATCAAGCCCATATTAAATCAGATACAGTTACTGGGTCAAGAAAAGATTCGAATCGGTCACTCAACATGGTCACTCGCGATCTGAGAGATTTGCATTGTCGAAAGTCAATTCTTTAGCACCAATTATTTCAGACAAAGAATTTATGTATATAAACTTACCATGAGCAAAGGACATAAGCCTCCTAGACTCGTTTGGTACAACGGGCTTACTAATGGGTTATTCAGCTGTATTTTTGAGATCAAAGTGGGGGAAAGGAGATTAATCTCGAATGCAACCACCAATGGTTACAGCCAAATCCAACCAGGCTAAACTTGCCTGATCGTTGGTAGCGTATAACTGAATCTGGTCTTCCTTTTCCGACAACTCATTACCACGTATGCAAACGTTTCGTTGGCGATATCCATTATATGGATCTTCGATTGGTTGACTGGCTTCAAACTCGGGAGTTTCAATCCTTGGCGCCGCTGCGGGAACTGACGGGTGATTCGTCGGATCAAGATTGACTGGATTTTTGGAAACTGCATCAAAATAGTAGAACACGCCACGTTCAATAAAGATACTGCCTAATGAGAAAATAAATTAACCAACCCGAATGCACTGTCGAATTTAAAGGTTCAGAGGATGAGGGCGGGCTGGACGAGGGAGGCCAGGCTTCACTGGGTTGATAAATGAAGCCATGAGGTGCTAGGTAGAAGGAGGTTAGATCAAGTTTTAGTTCTTCAAGCGCTAAAGTTTTTCAAAGTTAGATTGACAAGAAGAAGAATAAGAAAACTCACGCAAGATGTCTTTGTCTGCGTTTTCCATCACGCTCTCAAAGCTATGAGTTAAGTCGACCCATGGAGAGATCAAAACTCCACCCGCTGGTAACTCCTTTCCCAAATTTCGAAGTACGCAGAGTAAACTGAGAGCTAAATTTCCGCCTGCTGAATCACCTGAGATAATAATCTTCTTAGGCGAGATTGGCTTGTGCAAAGGTGCAATAGAGGGATCGGTTGATTGAATTGGCTCGGTAAGATAAAGGTACGCTGCTAGGCAGTCCATTAGTGCACACGGGAAGGGATATTGAGGTGCTAATCGGTAGGCGACCGTGAATGCTCTTGAGTTTGCTTTACGTGCCATTCTCCAGAACTGATACCGATGTGTATCTACACTACCAAAAAAAAATCCTCCCCCGTGAATTGTGAACATCGTGGGAACGTCTGGCTCTTGCGTCTCTGGTTCGTCGTTCGGAAAACCCTTCCAAATTGTTTTGGGTGCCAGCCACTCTGCATGAATTCCATGATCATGACCTGCCCATTGCCACCAAGTCGAGCCACCCACGCTCTTGATAAGGCTGGGATCTGCTTGAACTAAAATTTTTGCGGCTTCAAGACAATATGGAGAAGGGATCGTGACTGTTGATGCAGTAAAAAATGGTGAATCAGTATCCATCCTTGTTTTTTTTTGTTTTTTTCTCACTGTGAGCTAATCAACTCACCTCGGATTTTCTTAATCCACGGTGGAGATGGTACAGAGTGAGTAACGAAGTCTTGTAACCTTAGTGTCATCGGCCACAATCGTGGTATATCAGTCTTTAGAAATGCTTTCATGTTATCTCCTTCACAAAACTTCTTTACGCAAACATATGACTTACTCCTCAACGGTATGATGGGTGGATTGCTCGATAAAATTCTGAGAATCGAGATATTCATATTTTACGCTCAACATCTTATCCGTCTTCACATACGAAAGGGAAACACATACCTTGATTAGCGCCCAACCGACATCGTAACCGAATTCGTGCCGCGCTTGACTATGTATATATTGGATCGTGACATCAGTCTTGAATAAGACGGTAGACGATCGAATTCAGTATACATCATTGTAAGAGTGCACAGACCCTTTAGCGTAAGTGTTGGTCTCATTCACATCTGGACCTTCATCGCTTGAGGTTGTCGATGTCTCGTTGTTGTCTTTGGAGGGGTGGTGGGTGACCCTATGACTGACCGTCTTGACAATCGTCTTCACACTAGAACCGATCACTGTCGGAAAGGAGAGAGAGGGCATGTTGTTTGACTGTAAATCAGCCTTCAATCAGAGGTCTCTTCAGACTCCAACCGACCCGAATCAACCACCAATGTCATTTCAGACTCAACTTCAACGGTGATGTCATCTTAACTGACTTTCAATCAAAAAACACACACCTCAAGTCAACCTCACACTTGAGATTTCACATGTAAGCCTGTAACTACACTGCTACGACCAGTTCGAAAGTACACCTCACAAGCCGCTCAACCGTGGAAATCGAAGCTAAAAAAATTTGTGGAAAGCCCCCTGCATTGCATCAAATCCTTCACGCGGGGGTTACCTATGCCCATAACGTGTTTGTCCCCCTGTAGCATTCTTCCTCGGACCACCCTCGGACTGGGATCCGTCTCTGTTCAAATAAATCCAGTCAGCTGCAACAAGCCATCCCTGATCCAGCCCCAGTCCTGAACTTCATGTCCACCACTCTAATCAAAGAGATTCCACACCACACTCAGCAACTTGGACCCTCCAACTCCAACATGCTTGTTTGGCTTGCCCTGACATTGCGTGCTCGCACTTGTGATGTGTCGGTCCCACGCATTGATTGATCCCTGGCATGGTTGATTGGAGACAGTGAGCGGGCTGATGGGTATGGGTAGTATGTAGGTATCGGTATTCAACAAAGGTATGATGGGAAGGGAAGGGGGTGAGAGGTGATTGATGCGGTCCTTGTGGAGTGAGGGAACCGGCGGGAAGGCTTGGGTCCTTGGTGAGGACCACTCGGGGAGTCTCAGTGGGCTTACCACGCGGGGCAAGATGCTTGAGGGAAATAAAAAAAATAAAGTGCAGATATGCTCATGGAAGAGTTTTCACCAAGTTTTTCCATAAAATGTCCACATGAGGGTTTCCATAGTTGGACTGATTGTCAGGTACTCCCCAAACTCTATGCTTATCAGGTGATAGCACTATACCAAATAGGAGCCTCTTTTTAATGAGCCAAGCCTATTTTTGTGGGAGAAGGATGATCACACTGGTAAGTGTCAGGCATCATATGGCCTGGGAAGAGGCTCTGAGGGCAAAAAAAGTATTTTGCAAAGCACATACCAGCATATAGTGTTACTCAAATGTATATGCATCATACATATTCTATGCATTTGGCAGAGGAAGTGATGGCTTCACAAATGAAAACCACAAACAGTATATGAGTAAAATCAAGCAACCTGTTCACCAAGAAAAGCCCATCAAAAAAGCACAGAACACACAATGAGCACAGAATTCTCCATGAAGACAAAATCTTTGACAAGGACAACATTGATACTCTTGATGCTTTACCAGGTACCCACAACATGGAGCAGTTCATGTACAAATGGCCTGTTTTCTTTCTGCCACAAAGATTTACAATAATGAGGCTTCTTTGGGCTAATCAAATGAGGGACCAACCTTTATGAACTTGGAATAATACCGATGCTAAATACTTGCTACTTGTACTTGTGTGAGTTCTGGACCATCTTGTAACAGTTCTCAAGATAGATTAAATGACTTCAGGTAATCTGTAATCTCTTCTAGTGTTATACATAGCAGACCTTTATCAATCAGTTGCTAAAATGTGAAAGTGAATGGCACTGTCTTATTGGGCAGGAAATATTCAAGATTGGGCCTTTCTTTGTCATATCTGGCCAGACATTATGGACAGCATAAATGGTTCATGAGCATATCATCCTGCAAAAAATATCAAATTCTCCTTCTTGCATGCTTGCTAAGCCAACTTTAGGAACATACTGACTAAAACTGTCAGCCCTGAGGACTGCTTAGCAGTCCCACAGACTGTCAAACACCAGTTACAGGAAGTACTGTGATAGTACACATATAAATACAAGTGTAACATATAGATTACATATAGTACTAACAAGAGTACATATGTAATACCAGACATAAGGAATGTGCAGCAGTCCCACAAACTGTCAAATGACTGATTACACATAGCATTGTCATGGTACACATGTAAATCCACATGTAACATAAAATTACATATAGTACTAACAAATGTACATATGCAATCATAATAGTAAAACAACATTAAATATATGTACAAATTGGTAATAATGATTAAGCACAGTGCAGGTCCAGTTTCAAGAGCCTTCAATATGTACTTATAACAGGATTGGATACACAACACTGTGATAAGTACTCAACCACAAGATAACCAAGGGTTGTCATGGCAACCCAAGCAACAACAAGTAGGCCATTAGCCTAATAATGAGGGACAGGCCTGAGAACAGGGTATATAAACCCTTCCCTCAGGCCAGGAGTTGGTCCATCCTCCCAACCATTTACCAACATACCTAACAGCACAATAAGTACAACATTGAGGATACTTTTAAATAAGTCAACTTCTCAATAGTGCACTAGTGCTCTAGGTGTAGAATATGGGGTTTAACCAAAGACTGGTAGACCTTGCTCCTTGATACCCTTGTCTGTGAGGACTCACAAGGGTTAGAGATAAAGTGTCAGCCCTGAGGGCTGCACAGCAGTCCCACAGACTGTATCCATAGGTCACATATAGTGTAACAGTTACACTAACTAACATATGTGTAAGCATATGTACATTAAGTTAAAGCTACAACTCAGGGCTCAGTGTCAAGAGCTCATATACAGATTACATAATATAAGTAGACATGGGTTAAGACACAGGAATACAGATGTAGTTATAAATTACTATAAAAGGAAATAGTAACCAATGAAATTGTCTCTCTCTTTCTTTCTTTCTTTTCTCAGAGTTGGTATGTGTTCCCTTACTGAAAAGAATCACCTGTCTTTTTCACCTGGGCCTGTCTCACTGTCTTTGTCTCATGCCTGGCTTTACACCCACCAGGAAAAGCTATCTGATCCTGTGGCACACAGTTCTTCTTTTTGTAGAGCACTTTTACATATATCATTTTATGATTATATCAATTATAACTTATATCATTTATATAGATATAGCATTCAGGTTCATATTGTATTATGTTGAAGTGTTCTTATTGTTCAAATTACTCTATGCCATCACCTCCAAACCATTAACTCAACTCCAAAATGGTCTCAAAACTGAACCAGTTTTAAACCAAAACTGTCTCAAATTGATAAATCATATAAAATTAAATTCATCAATTTCACTTTCTTTCTTGTGTTCTTTTAGGCTAGTCCGATTCAGGAGTTGAAAGGGGGATTATTGAAATCA
The DNA here is from genome assembly GCA_015951145.1 of Cronartium quercuum f. sp. fusiforme G11. Classification (NCBI taxonomy): domain Eukaryota; kingdom Fungi; phylum Basidiomycota; class Pucciniomycetes; order Pucciniales; family Coleosporiaceae; genus Cronartium; species Cronartium quercuum. Next base: position 511,308 of record MU167215.1, read on the forward strand.
GGTGTCTAGTATGGTGTTGGGATTTATTAATCCTAGTAATATTTGTCAAAACCAATGTGACACATACTGGCCAGAAGTTGGGGGTTGGTTTTTCTGGTTATAGATGGTGGAACTGTCAGGGTGTAGTGTGAATCATGTCTCTCTCTCTCTTGCACTTCCCCATTGGTTGTGTTGTACATCTACCTCATTTGTCTGTAGTTGTGTCAACTATGCCAAAAGAGGTGAATGAGTGCCCTCTTTGGGACTGGTGAATTGTGTGTAGACAGGGAAGGGGTTGTCTGGTTTACTCTTATATGGGATCTCTCTCTCCCACTCCTGATTCTTTTCCTCACCAAAAAATAATCAGTGAGTGTTTTTCCTCTACTGTCCATGCAGTTTATTTAATCCATCAAGCCAACTCTCTCTCTATCACTATCCCACTATTTGTAATTTTTCTTTATTTTTCAGTTCTATTGTCTTACTGTCTATCTCTCTTACCTTCCTTATTTCAGTCAGGTGTGTCTCATGCCATGTCCATCTGGCCTTTGCCTGTTGGACCTGTCTGACCTGGCAGCCCACAGGATCCCCTTTTGTCCAATTTTCTTTGTAGTATCTTACATATGGATGGTTGGTTTTAATTTTCTTATCTTCCTTTACTCATCAAGGGATTTGGGATCCTGTGGGTTGACCTCCTTTTTTTTTGACTGATATCAATCACATTTCCTGAACCTGGCTGGGGTTCCAAAGTGAAAGGACTGCCCCCAATCTTTTTTTTTTTTTTTTTCACAATCCCAACTTCTTCCCTTTTCAATTGATACTCTCCATGTCATTGTGGAAAGCAATCAAATTCACAGAATTTTATATATAAATATAAGTGGACATAGCCTTACCTTTTTTTATCCAAAAAACTACTCAAAACAACTTATTATATCATATCATATTGTTTTCTTTTTTCTTTTTTTTTACAAACTTGCATTCTTACAAAGCATACACATTTTAATAACAAGTAATAATTAAAAAGAAATATAAATCTAGTACAAAGGATATAGATACATATAAAGAAATAGAAAAAATGGAACAAGGATAAAACATAGAAATCTACAAACAGAGGACCTTTGGCCTACAAGGTCAGATAATACATCTAGGCTGGTGTAATGCCAGACACAAGACAACAATTGAAGAACAGACCTAGGTGATGAAGTAATCATAAACTGAACACAAAAGAAAAAGAAAAGGTTAAATGTGATGAAAGGATAAATTTGGCACAAGTAGAAACACACTCACTGATTCTTTTCGGCGAGAAAAAAAAAAACAGCAACAGAGGAAGAGTTCAGGGTATAAAAGAGCAAACAAAAAAAAACAAAATCACCCCTGTCTACACTACAAGCACTGTCCAACCCATTGTTTACCCAACATACAACAGTCCCAAAGTAGACAAGTGTCCAACACAACTCATGTGTTACCTCCCAAATTGGATAAGGGTGCAGCACAACTCATGTGCCATTGACCCAACACACGCACTACAAATCAACAAACCTGAAACACAGTATTGAGATGGTGTTTAAAGAAGTGGTAGGATTAGGTAATCCCAACATAAAATATAAAATAAGAACTTACATAGTTTCTTTTAAACATTTCTTTAAAAAAAAGGTAAATCAATTTGAAAAAGAAAAAAGTAAAATGATTTCATGAGAAAAAGATAATTTGATTTAAAAGTTTGCAAACAAAAGTAACATTTACAATTTAAAATGATATAAACGACCCTAAAAATTATAAAAGAATTTAAAGTAGCATAAACGATCTGAATTCTGTGAACTAGATCTTATAAACGACTTGGAATTATAGATAAACATTCCAAATTATATAAAACTATGCAAATAATTTAAAAATATAAGAAAACAAATTTAAATATCTAACCGATCAAAAATTTAAGCTACTGTAAATTTGAGAAATGATGTCACCGGCTCTTCACTCATGGTCCGCGTGTGACCAGCCAATCTCAGTGAAGAGCCGGTGACAACGTTTGTCAAACCTACAGTAATATAAACATTCCAAACACCTAAACAAAATTTAAGAAAATTATAATGATGTATAAAGTAAACTATAAATGATTTGAGAATAATAAACGACTCAAAATTAATAAACTACAACAATTGGTTTTACAATATATTTATTTTGTTTAAAATTATTGTTGATGAAATAAATCAAGTTGTAGGGATGTATCATCTTTCTTTATTGCAATTAGACTACTTGGGTATTAATTCCCAAGTGACTAAGCTGGTAGATTATCACAAGACTAGGCTGAGATAATTGATGGAGAGGGATAGAAGGAGTGCCACCATTTGTGCTTAACATGAGTAAGACCAATTCTATTCAAGAGTTTGAAAAGTGGTGCATTTTGAATCATGTCCATCTCCATTACCATGATGACTGTTTTGAAAGACTTGCCAAACAAAACCATCAACATATGAGCAACACATCCTCAAACCCTTGTACCACCAACTACATACTCCACTACATTTTGTATGACAACTCAGATAGCCAGGTGGCAAGTCATTTGGGTGTGTGTTACTGATCTGTGCCACTGTGCTGTTCACTGGTGGCACACAGCTGTGCCATTGGACAGTCAGCATGTCTGTCCAAGGATGAGCTGACTGTACTGTGATAAACATGCAGGTTTGGGGAACAGGACCAGGCCTGTGAGCAATGCCAATGGGTCTGACACACATTTTCTGGCCCTTGTGATCAACAGGTGTAGGCCACCAAGCTCCTGTCATGTGGCAGTGAACCATTTTGTGTTTGATGTTGGAGGTGGGTGTCAGCTGGGGGTCTTTATCTGGAATTCCAAGTGTGAAATACCTGCCTACAGTGGTGTGTACAGTTCACATACATAATTTCTACTTCTGTTTTATGTACATTCAACCAAATACACCCCCATGGTGTAGTATTGTTGTTACATTACTTACTTACATATATGTATTAAGGTATGTATGTCTGTGTGACTGCCTGTGGGACTGCGGTGCAGTTGCTCGGTTTTTTTTTTTTTTTTTTTTTTTTTTTTTTGCTCAGGGCTGACCTTTACTGTATACCACCAGCATGCAGGATGTTTAAAATTACCCAGCTTGCTGTTTTGTCCATTTTTCAAACATGTTTGACAGACCAATTGCCATTCCTGATTGGGAGGGCTTTTAGGTGATTCATTCTACTCAGTGCATAATTCACCAGTGAATGGAATGCGTTCTCATCAGGGGAATCCATTACCTTCTCCAGTTGGTTTGAATGTTGATGGGTTGCAAATACACTGTTCTCCATCTGCAGGAAAGTTACCACAGAAGCCAGTTCAAGTCAGTGCATAATTTGCCAGTTGCAGGATTGGCTACTCATCAAAGTCAACCATTGGCTTCCTAATTTGGTCAAACAATTGATGGTTTTCAAAGATACTGCTCCCTTTGCCCACATCAAATTACCACAGAAGCTGATCCAAAGAAATGCAACCTTCATCAGGGATTGGATTGGCTGATTTTCAGAGTCATCCATTGGCTTCTCCATTTGGTCAGACAATCAATGGTTTTCAATAACCCCACTCTCCCTCTCCATCCACAGAAATTGACCTCCAAGGCTGGTCCAACTCTATTGGTACACCTGTAAGTGATCCTTTTCATGGATAGGCTGGGTTACACCACTACTCTGTTCATTTGAGGAGAATTTTGAAGTCACTTGGAACAGGGGTGCCAATAGAGTTGGGCTGGCCTCAGAGTTCCAGTGCTACAGATGGAGAGAGGTGTCTTTGAAAACCAACAACTGTCTAATTGAACTGAGAAGCCAATGGATGACTCTGAAAAGCAGCCAATCTAATTTCTGATGAAGGTTGCATTGATTTGGACCAACTTTTGTGGTGATTTGCTGCAGACAAAGAGCAGTATCTTTGAAAACCATCAATTGTCTGAACAAATGGAGTAGCCAAACATGGGACAAAGATTTTTTTTTTTTTTTTTTTCTTACACAGAATCATAGAATCACAAGTCCCAAATTGAGTTAAATTTAGTTGGGACTTCTCAGAATTCTCAGAACTTGGTCACTACACCAGTCTGACCCGAGTCTTACCTGAACTTGACCGATCCAAACCGGTCAAGTAATAAACCAGACTGGACCGGAGGTTGTCACTGGTCCTCTGTTTCTCCATTACTTTTTCATTATTTTCATCAGTTTCTTTTCTCTTTCATTTACTTTTTTTTTCATTTTCTCTTCTTTGTTTCAGACCAAGTAAGGTTCTCGCTTGTAAGCCCTCAGACAAGTATAAGTAGAAGTGAATGTGTGCGCCAATATTGTTTTTCCCACTTCATCACTTCTCTTCACTAACTTGTCTCGCTTCGTACTGTGCCTCTGCCACTGAGCAGGTACTTTCTCTCTGCTTACTTTTCTCTCGAACCTTGTGCTACAAGGCACTGACTCTCAAGTCCTTAGCAACGGCACAGTTCGATACTCATAACCTTTTTACTGGACTGTGATTATGTTGATTTTGTAAAATATTTTTGTCCCCTGACCCCACTTTTAGCACCCCTTCAACTTCTAGACTACCCATCCCGCTCTGGTGCTCCAACACTCCCATACTACCCCATTCCGGCCCTTCCAACCATTATCTCACTTCTCCTCTATGCCTCGTTTCTCCCGGAAACAAAACCCTCTAGAACTCAGTCAAGGCAGCTCTGAAACAATGTCATGCTATTGTACAATCTCCACTGGATCGGTTTGCAACTGTGAGGCTTGGAGGGCAAACCAAGGCTGGATTGGCCGTCCTGGATGATACAATGAGGAGTTTGCTATGCAAAAAATCGTGACGACTTGTTCACCAACACAGTGAATTTAAAACTGTTACTTAGGGTGAACAGAATCAATTTGTAGATGGCTCTGAAAGTGCGGAAAATGTGCTGCAGAAGGCACCATGACCTGCTTTTTAGCTTGGCTTGACGTGGCATCTCCTAGACCACCCGAGCCACACTAAGGTCAACCACCCCACATGTGTGTGAATGAAGCAAAATGTGCCGTTGCGGAGTTTGAATCGGGTGGCGAACAGGACAACCTTTCTCAGACGCTGGTCCTCGACAACACCAGCGTCAGAGGCGAGGTGATGCAATTCACCAAAGAGGGAATGAGTCGCGAAGGGTCTCGGTTTTAATTTGGCGCTCGTGCGTTTGTGCCCAACAACTAAGCGCTCGGATATACCAGCCAGTCAGGTTTCACCAATTGCATAAGTCCGTCGTGCATAGAATCTCTGGATACAAACTGCCAACCAAGCATCTCTAATTGGAGGATAGAAAATCTCGGTGAGTAGATCTGTGTCCCATTATATTCTAGGAGGGCTTGTGCAGTCTGGAAAATCTCGGAGGCATATTTCAAGATTCTCCAAGGTAAGTATGTCTTACTACCAAAAATCTTGAGAGACGACCAAGGTTGGTTTACCCCGTGGTATATAGGCTTGATCATCACAGCACAAACAGATTTCTGAAACATGTGGATCATATTGGGTGTCTGAAATCCCCACAGACAAAGTTGCACTGGATGTACTGTACCAAAAGTAAGGTAATGAAATGTATTTAATAGACTGCGTAAACTTCGTACTTCATGGGGCACAGAAGGATATCAGGCTGTGGATCAGAAAATGAGACATTTAAATGGTATTTGTATTATCTTGCAAGAGATTTTAGTTGCAGACTTGATGAAAGGAAGCTTCCACTATATAGTATGAGAGGTAACACAAGGGAACCTCTCACTCCACAATCTAACACACTTCTATCCTTCAATTAGGGAATTCAAACCTCAAAAACCCAAGATATTCTTCCCAGAATTCCAAATCAGACTTTGACGGAGAACCCAACATTAAAATACCCAAATCTATCTTAACTTTCACCAAAATCCAACTTGCAAATTCTCAGGGAAAAAAAAAAAAAGAAAAAATCCATGATTTGATGTTTGGACCTTGTCCAGCTTTTTAGTATTTTCAATGCTTTGATTTTTTTGCTTTTTTTTTTTTTTTCGGCTACCTTTGAGTTAGAGTTAAAAAAGGAACCACGTTTGGAATTTTTGAAATAGTTCGCTATTGGCTCATTTTTTTTTGTGCTTTATCCACCCCACCCCAATCACATTTACAATTTTACCTCATAAGACCAGTTCCGCTACCTGTGCACTGTTATTTTTTATTTTATTTTTTCCGCTGGATCTTTCTCTCATCTATCTGAACCACTGCTTCTTACCTTTCTACGCCTACTTACGCAAGTGGCCGATTCATCCAGTTCTCTGATCTTTAGAAGAAGCCAACACGAGCATCCAGCAGAAAGCTTTCTAGACAAAGAAAAAAAATTATACAGCATTTAATTTTTCAACCAATATACCTTCTCATTATCCTGTTTTGAAAAAAAAGTATACTTATCAGGGGGAAAGAAAGTTGTGAGGTTCGAATTTGATACAATAGCGGTAGTAGGGAATTTCTTTTAGCTGATGATAAGGTATTATATATGTAACATAGGTTGAATGAGTATCATACAAGATGATCAAACTTTTCAATCTCATTATCTTGTTTTTATTTCATCTACCCAATTCCATCTCACTCAAAAAAGTTTCCAAAGTCGGACTTCAAGATATACAAGATGTAGATAAGATTGTAGTCAAAGATTCACAATCCCTTAATTCTTTGAATCCTATTATTTTATATGAAGAATGGAGTAAAACAGCATTTGGAACAAATGGTGAGATCACTCAAATGCGTGAAGAAGTTAAAAATGAAAGAAAATATGATCAAGTTTTAAACAATTTACCTAAGATACGTAAAGAGATTGAGGAATCTAGAAAAAAGATTAATGCTCATACCCGATATGATAAAAATAATTTTAAAAAAGAACAAAATATCTTGACTGATACTAAGAGATTACTACAAGAGTTATATTCTTTATCTTTAAAAAATCAAGAGCGTATAATAATAAAAATTAATAAAAAAAACAGAAATCGAGGCTTTTTGTTCACACTTAGGAGCGCTCTTTGGTCAATTTACGATTTTTTTTCTCTTTTCTTAAATAAGAACTTTTTTAACTTTAATTTTGGTCGAATTTATAAAAATGAAAGAGAAAAACAAAAAACCTTTAGAGCTTATAGATACCTGAGAAGGATTAAAGAACACGATCAGTTGAAAGTAAGTCGAACTGATCTTGATGAAGTCCAGAAAGTCATTTTGCGTGTTCTCGATCACCAATCTCAGAAAAAAGGGAAAACCGATAAAGATTTTGATATGTTAGCCATAGAGTTGGCTCGTAAGGAAGATCCTAGTCAATTTCAAGATTCTAAAGTTAAAATGCTCTATGCCCAAGAAAAAGTTTTATTCGACCAACAACATGCTCTCTCAAAGCAATCATTCTTAGGAAAGATATTTCTTGAACTTAAGAAAATGGATGAGGAACTTTTACTAAGAAAAGAATTACTTGATGATGAGGTAGATGAATTATTCTTAGCACGAATTGCTACTAAAGCCATGAATAGTATCCTTCGTAAAGAAGAAGGCCACTTGCCTGAATCTCCGACTGATAAGGATATCTTCTTGAAGAAACTTTCAGATGTACGTCACGTGAGAAACTCTGGCCTTGGAATGGACCCAGCGGATTGGTTTGTTTTGGATAAACATGAGTTAATTACATGGAATAATGTTGCAGTTCAAATGGATGACTTTGAAAAAGCATACGTGGTTTGGAAAGCAGAGAGAAAAGCTCTTGAAAAAGGTTACTTACAAGAAGGAAATATTCTCAATCTGACACAAAAAAATTGGTTATCAAGGATACTTGGACAATGTGATTCAGAAGAGGAAAGAGAGATGGCAATGCGTGGTATCAACAAAACAGAGAAAAATATTATTTTAGAATCTGTAAAAGAATACGAAAACCTTGAAGGAATTATGATAAAACAAGGAAAATGTTCAACTGTTTTATTTCATCTTAATGTTATCAACATGCTTCCAAATTATTTAGATAAAAATTTTGATACACTTCAAAAAATGGAGTTTGAAAACATTATGATCAAGCTCAACAGAGTTTATTTAAATTTAGTTGAACTTTTTTCAGTATTAGCTTTACAAAACGATAAACAAAATCAAAATTGGTGCAAGATCTCATTTGATAGAGTCATAAGATTTCTTGAAAGATTAGGTTCAAGTAGAAATGAAGAGGAAACAGAATTTCTCACAAAACTTCAAACTATTTCAACAGATCAACTATCAAGCAGACAGGCTCAACAAATTGAACTTTATGAAGCCAAATCGTTTTATAAAAAAAATATTTGAATTTAATGAAACAGTTCCTTCAGAGCTTTATAATTCTATTCTAAATCATTTTTTCCCAGAATTAGATCAAAATGAAGTACGAAATCCCATTACAGCTGATCTATTTGGTCCACTAAGTTTCATTACAACAGAAGAATTGAAAGAAATCGAAAAAATCAAATCAAGATTAACCACTAGGATTTCAACTGATGAATTAAAGGATGTACATCTAAAACCTGAAGATGAACTTTATATGCAGAAAATGCTATCATATTTATTTTATCGGAGTCAGATACTTGATCCAATTCCAAAGATGGCTGAAGTTGAAGCACGTTTTATAATCAAAAAGCTTGTAGAAATCAAAATTAAATCCAATTTAATTTCAAATATTAGTTATAGTCATACAAAATCAAGACATCCTGTTTCCTTAGAAAGTCTTTCAGTTTTAATTAATCAAGTTTTATCACACTTTAAGCTAAATCAAGCTAATTTTGAAAGTTGGAATTTATCATCTCAATCAAAAAATCTTTTAAAATATTTAAAAAATGAAAACTTTTTACATTATTATACCAATCCCAAGTGAAATTTGAATTTCTCATTGTCTTTTTTATTGTTTTTTTTTAAAAAAAAAAACCTTTCTCCATTCTTAAAATTTACAACTGATATAGTTATTTATTCAACTTTATATAGAAATTCTTCACTTTATATATCAGAGGTTTTTTTTTTTACTTTCTTTCTTTCTTTTTTTTTCGATTTAATATGTATTTAATTTGAATTATATTTAAAGCCAAAAAAAAAAAAAAAAAAAAAAAAAAAAAAAGAGTTTTTAAATAATAGAAGAGAAGAAAAGTTTTTTCAAACATTTGTTTCATTTGTAGATATAAATAGAAGAAGGTAAAAAAAGAAAATTATTGATACGAGAAAGTGAAAACCGTGTTTTATTTATGAGCGTCTCCCTCCTCCTTCTCCTCCTTACATGATATGTCAACAAATTTTCTTTTTTTTTTTTTAAAAAAAAACCATAAACTCACAAGCTCAAGTCTCTCTCTCTCTCTTTCAACTGATTTAATTACATAATCTACTTCATATACCATTATTAACGTCCAAGATTGTAATTCAGCATATATATATATATATATATAAATCTCATCTTTTCTATTGAAAATCTTGATGAGCGACACAAAAAAGAAGAAAAAAAAAGAAAGTGAGAGAAAAGGAAATTGAGAGAGAGAGAGACAACATCAACCCTACATTCGATCATTGATTATATTCAAAACACTGTAATTTGTGTCATCATAATCACAATCATCAGAATCAATAGAAAAGGAAAAGCCATATCAGCTTTATAACAACCCTTCAAGATCTTTGTATCTATAAAAAAAAGAACTTTCATCTCCGACTTTTAAACTGTTTGTGATCTAAGTTCTTTTAAACAAGCTTCACATTGAATTCTAACAATAGTTAAGTAATTCAATAAAAGTGGCATCCTATCAGAAGATAAAGCTAATCTTTTCTTTTGTCCATTTATATTACCATTTACACCTCCTGCATTTGTACTTGTACTTGCAAGATCTAAGGATTCAGTTCTATTGGCAAATAATTCATCCCAACATTCTTCTGATTCTTCTGATTCAGATGTAGTTGTAGATGTAGAATTCGAATTTGAACGATCGACATAAGATGGACTACTGACTGATCTTATACCAATTGCACTTGTAGCAATGACTGAAGTTATAGCAGTACTAAGCTCAGGTGCGGATCCTATCATCGGTTTTTCATCCTGCATTCTAGCTTTTAGAGTTCGTAAGAAATCCTACCAATACACAAAATATATATACATATATATATGATTGAATCAGTCACTCAAATTTAGACCTGGTAAACCATTACAAAGTTTCTAAAATCACACAAACCTTAACACCTTGAAGAGCTGTACGACCTTGACCTTGAACTCTTCCTCTAACTTTCATCATAGATCTAACTTGCGCCGAATTACCAACGCTCCTACAACTTGAACTTCTATCAGTTTCAGAAATTTCATCCCTCTCACTGCCTATTGTCCCATATCCAGCAAAAGTCCTTCTGAGCCTAGGTTTAGGTCTACGTCTAATAGTGCCAGGTGAACGTTCATTTAAATTGGTTAAAGTTGTTGATTTACCTTTGACAGATCCATCATCAGGTATGGTAATCGTTTGATCTTCATCTGCTACTCTAGGTGGTGAAGCACCTGGTCCAAACATAGTCTTTAAAATCTCAAAATGTTTGTTTTGTTGATCGATTGGGTTGGTTGTATTAGTAAATGTAGAAGCAGTAGATGATTTATTATTTGGATCACATGAAAATGCTCTAACACGTTCGGGTGTGAATCTTGTTCTTGGATCCCTCTCTCCATCACCTAAATCTATTAAGACATTACAACATGTCCACCATTCTCTATAATTAGCTTCAATCTTAGCTATTGTCTCTGATAATCTTGCTAATGCCGTTGGACTTGGTTGTACTGATTCTCCATCTGAATGATCTTTTTCTTCTTTTTCAAATTCATCTTCATCTCCTTCTTTATTTCCTTTTATGTTAATCTTGCTCGTGGTTGCTGCTGCTGTAGATTCAATTAAACTTCGGTAATGACTTCTCATCGATTTCAAATCTAATTTTTGAAACATCCAACTCATCAGCTCAATCTAACCTCACCAAAACACATACACAAAGCGAAAGAGAGAGGACGAGAGAGAGACGAACCATCTATTCCACGTGCAAACTCTTTCATTTGGTTCAACTCATTCTGTAACCTTCCCTGTTGAGAAGTAATCCTCGAAGGTATCCTCAGTTCGCCCATACTATTACTCCTCCCAATCACTACAGGTGGTGCAGGAATGGTAGTCGTAGAAGGGTCAGGTAATGGTTCCGATGTAGGTACATCTACTTCAGATGGGGGAGGTGGTGAATTGAGTGAATAAGCTTCCAAGGTTGCTGACACGCTTGCTGCCGCTTTCCTACGTAAGCCAGGATTACTTTTCGGTGGCTTAGAGTTAGCGATCGAACGTCTGGTACTAGCGAAGCTCGCTGCACTACTACTACTCGGTTCTCCTAGTGAGCGTTGACTAGTATTGTTGTGGTTTGAAATCAGGTGTGGGGCTGCTGGCGGGGAAGTGGTCAGGTTAGGTTGATCGGCTGCAGCTTTATTATTCGAGTTTACTGAAAACCTCCGACGAAGACTGGTCCTTCGGTTTAATAGGCCTGTGGGTCGATCAGATGATTCGCGTGTACTTGGTCGACGACCTTTCACTGTCCCAGTTCCGCCTGGTCCAGTTTGGACAAGCGTAGGTGAGCGATTGGTACGTCGATGAGCACTAGGAGTGGATGAGACGGAGGCTGAGAGCGCGTTTGTAGAAGAGGAAGGCGAGGTTGACAGGCGTGATGAGCTAGAGCCATGAATGATCGAGAACCTTTTGCGATTCGGAGTGCCTGGAGGCGTAGATTTCCTTGATGAGAGCCTGCGGACTCTAGAGAAGAAGCTTTCTCCGCTTGGCTCAGGGTTAGATCCAATCGAGGCCGCTTGCCTGAGATGTCCCCTGGCATAGCTTGTTAAAGGAGCAGTAGGGGCGGCACCGGTGGTAGCCAAGGTCTCGAGTGGCTCGCGTACAGTCTCAGTCGACTTGCGTATGAAGAGACCGCTCACAGGTGACGGGCTCGGTTCCGCTGGTTTGATTATGCCTGCAGCCTTTGAGGTCTGAGCTGGGCTAAGTGAACCCACAGAGTTTCGGGAAAGGAGCGCAGTGAATGACAACGGTCGACGAGTCTTGGGCTTCTTTGATTCCGTAGATCCAGCCTTTGTTGCAACCTTTGTCGCGCTCATCTGCGATGGTTGAGAGCTGCCATATGAGGACACGCTAGAGCGAGCACGAATGTTGAGGCCGCTACCCGAAGCCACTGGTGTAGGCGAGCGTAGATTAATACTGAGCAAGTCCGATTTCTCAATCATCTCAAAAGGTGAGCTCGGCGGCTTAGCCACAGTAGCGTTTCGCGTCGATCTCCTAGTCTGACCTCGGCCTTCGTCCTCTGAGTCCGCCGCAAAGGCTAGGTCACCAGATAGCTGCGTATCAGAATATATCGATTCAGCAACACTTGGTTTCCGGAGCACCGTTGTTGACGAGCTGGAGACTGGAACGGGGCTGAGTGGAAGTGCGGAGGGACGTTTTTTGCGTAGCCTTCGTCGAAGGTTCTTCAATCGACCGTCTTCTTCTACTATTTGTTTGCATGGACTGATATCGGCCTCGCCTTCATCCGTGACGCGACCCGACGGGCTTCTTGAGCTCGTGTTAAGCGTAGACGAGCTCGAGGAGATTGTGAGCACTGGTGTACCCGGACTCGCGTAGGAAGGTCTCGAGTACAGTGCCTGTTTGCGCGAACGCTGGGAGCTGTTCCTGGAAGGCAATGGGCCTGAACGCGGGTGACCGGATCCGTCAGTTTCCGTTCCTGAAGTGAGCGCGTCAAAATCTGAAGAGCTGGCGTGATAGGCTAGTGGTGGTGCGCGCGAGGATGAGGACGAGCTCATTGACGGGTTCCGATTCTGCGAACGACGATGGGATTGGGTTTCGTAATTCGCGCTCAGAGTCGGAATTTGTACCTCGTTCTCAAACATCAGTCTCGAGGAAGTTGAGTTAAGGGAGATGTCTGAGTGGTTAGACTTGTACGCGATCGAGGATTTGGAGGATGAGCCCGTCAGGACATGTTGGTCGACAGTGGCTGTCTTGGACTTTGAAGACTGTACACTAGTGAACGTTGTCTGAGAGTCAAAGCTCGAGTGAGCAGACCGTTGATAGCTTGCGTTCGAAGGCTCGAGCAGTGGTGAGGGTCCAGTAGTCATGAACTTGGTGGTCAAGGAAGAGTCTGATGGAGACGCGAGGCTGCTTCGAGATGATCTCGAAGCCAAAAGTGCACGGGAAGACCGAGAACTGTCGACAGCCCGAACTGAGCGAACTGAACCCTTGAGCTTGAGCGCCGGTGGCCGAGGATGAGACCCAGCGAGCGAAAGTCGCTCTGAACGCTGCTGCTCAGCAAGATTGACCGGTGAGCATGATGATCTATTGTCCAGATCCGTGTCCTCTCCCCAATCAAGCTCAGTCTCGGGCTCCGTAAACTCCGTCTCCGTGTTAAAGCTCCGATTACACCTGCCGCTATTACGCCCAAAGCCAGCGCTGTAGTCATCACTCGACCGACTCCTTTCATCGGTGGTGGAAAGACTCGAGGACGGGCTCCGGATACCTGCGGAAGAGAGGTCGGAGATCGAGGGCACTGAGTCTTGGGAAGAGACCGCCTGGTGAGAGCTTGGGCGACGGCGAAGCGAGAGGGGCGGGCGAGAGTGTTGAGCGGTACGGCCGGCGAGGGTAGGCTTGCGCTGAGATTGCCTGGTCTGAGAGCCAGAGTCGGGATCAGAGCCATGCCGGAGAGGTTGTATGGCAGAGGAAAGAACAAGTGGGGTAGGGTGGGTCAAGCCAGCCCGAGAAGCAGGTGCAGATGAAGGAGGTCGAACCGAAAGCGCTTTGGGAGTGGTGTTGGTGCTGGTGTGAGGATTGTTGGGACGAGAGGGTGAGGTAAGTAGAGAAGGTGATTGAAGTGAGGGTGTAACGGAAGCATTAGAGCTCTGAGACTTTTTCCGAGGGGTGGAAGCGTTGCTATCCTGGTAGCGTACGACGGCGGTAGGGTGGACGTCTGGCGGGAGCGGAGGATGGGACTTGATGGAACGTTCGTTGGTAGTCGATTTAGAAGAGGGAGGCTTGGTTAATGGACTGGAGATTGAAAGAGAATCGGTTGAAGTTGAGGCTGAACCAAATAAAAAGTCATCATCCCAATTCTCACTTGGTTCTGGATAAATTCATCAAGAAACCCATGAAATAAGATAGAAAAAGAAAAAGAAATAGAAAAAGAAATAGAAATAGAAATAAACAAATAAATAAAATCAGTAAGATTGGGTTAGTAGTTCCATAAACTCAACCAAGCCTTCAAGATTCGAATCTACTGACGCGCTCTAGATTTTCCCTTTGCCCATTCGGATCTCTTACTGGACTTTTTAATCAATACCTGATCCTCATCTTCATCTGACTCGGTGTACTTGGCCAGATCGACCGGGTTCACCATGGCTAAACTGACACAATTGAGGGTCTATTAAGGTTGAGTAAGTGTGTTTGTTTAAATGGGTGTGGCAAAAGGACAGAGAGAGAGAGAGAGAGAGAGAGAGAGAGAGAGACAGAGACAAAGACAGAAACAGAAACAGAAACAAAGGCAATTTTCAAATTCAGAAAGAGGGCAAATCGGAAACCCGAGCTTAGGGTTGGGTCGCAAAACTTGATTACATAATCTCTCCCTCACACAAACTCATCTCAATAACTCCCATCTGGCTCACTCAAACATTGTCCCAGCTAGGTACATATTTGTTCAATAGATCCTTCCACATCACTTTGTGTTCACAAAATCAAGCAAAGCACGAAAATGACTGGCTAGAGATCAATTCATGCAAAATTTCTCAGAGTCTTTGAACCGATGAATTTGCCTTGGATCCATTCTATTCCATACCCTAAACAAAGCTATCTGAGTAATTATCCTGAAATGTAAGGAAACTAAGGTGAAAATATAGGATTTCTGTTTTTTTGATACACTGAAAAATGGGATTCAAAAAATTTAAAACACATGAAGAAGATCTTACAGTTGTAAGCAAAAGCTACAGCAGAGAAATCTGAGCTCAAATTCGCAGGCTTAGCAGCGCATCCTAGTGCATCAATGCCTCAGTGTGGGCAATTATTTTTGAATTATTGCCCTCCCAAAGTCTCTCAGCCTCCACTTCAAGTGTCTAAAGGAGGGTCTTAGTCGTCGACTTTGTTGCCATCCACATAGTTTGACCCCACAACCAATCTTGTTCCAATTCTTTTTACCATGGTTGTGCCATGTGCCTTTGCTAGAGAATCGAATTCCTGTAAATTCTTTCGCCATGTTGCCTGATCCAACTCCACATCCCCAACTTATCATTCTTTCAAGCCTCTCGGATCAAAAAACTTACCTTCTTGCCCAAGTGCTGCCAGTGTTCAAGGTTTTGGTCGCGCGCCTGGAGGCCAATGGGTTAAATTTTCTGATATAGGAAAAATGACTTAAACTGGCCCATTCAGCATATTATCGGATCAAGTTGCGATTATCTTGACAGACACTAACTCATGGAGGAACGGACAATTTGATTCTCTGGTCTATCAACGATAGTTTACAACTCACGGTTACTGCCAAATCTTCGGCTGGAGATGCCTTCCGAGCGCTGAGGATGCGGTTTTACCCTCAGTGCAAGTCTTTACAACTCCTTTCAGAATCTGTGCTAAGCGTCCATCGCTTTGAATCTCATTCCACCACAAAAAATGAGACTGCAGCCTCATGAGAAAAATCTTCAGCTCTCAGGGGAGTTTGCTGACCGCAAGGAACCACGAACATCTTAAACATCAGTTAGTATCGCATTGGCTAGGTCTCCGGCGACGTCCAACGTTGTCAATCACACAACTTTAGGCATCACCAATGAGCTCCTCGCTTTAGACGACTCATGTACACCTCATAATGTTATTCTTGACCCACAACCGTCTGATCTTGGTGCAAGACATCTGAAGGCCCTTCTAAGGTTTCCCAATAAAACGTTATCTAGGCTTTTCGAATTTACTCAGCGAGATCCTGGGCTGAATCGTCCACTATGTGCAACTTCTTTCTCTGCTTGAAGAATGAGACATGAAGTATAAAACTTTGCTTCACCTAGAGATCATGAAAGATATGCAAGAACAACCATGAAATATATATATATTTCAACAACCACCCATCCATTCTTTCATCTATGAAATATGTCGTCCATGGTTCATTGGAAGGTGGTTTTTTTTTGTCTGTTGTTAATGGCCTAGGCAAGAAATCATAATTGTTTATGCTTCCTTTTTGATATTGATTTTACCCTCTAGCATCTGAAATTTCTCAGCTTTTATCCAACATTGATGTGAAGAAGACATGGACGAAAGGAATTCTCCTGAAACATGGTGAATATGTGCAATCTATCAATATCCATTTATGTACAGAGTGGCTTAACCTTGCTCGGAGGCGCGATTTCGACGAATCGAAAAGCGACAATCTCATTAGTATGCGATATGGACTGCGTAACCCGTCATGAGATGTTGGGAAAGCCCCCCCCCCAAAAAAAAAAAAACTCTCACTTCTGAGCACAACACAAAAGTTCTAACAATCTGCAGTGATTAACTAACCATTTCCCTAATCTGGAAGGGGATATCCAAGTTTTTGGAAATATTCCCTTGGTTTAGTCATTATCCTCAGCCCATTTCCAAGTCCACACGAGATTCAAAGTTGCAATATTGTCTCTCACTTGCGAATGTATCTGTTAGTCAACTTATTGCACATCTTTCCGCAGCTTGAAATCCTCTTAGAGAATTACTATCTTTCTTACACAAGCCTACTCCTCGCTCCCTGAAACCAACGCCCTTTTTCGGTCAACTATGACAAACTCCAAGCCTCAGCCAACTCCCTTTGGGGTTAGCTTGCTCGTATTCAGGACTCATGTGACGCATCAGGGCACATGAAACCCACAGTAGCTTATATGACTTGGGGTTAGTCATGATCACGAGTCTCTCTTTTTTTTTTTTTTTTGGCCTAGTTATGTAACAGACCCTGTGTGGTTCTCGAGTTGAGATTATACACTGACGCCTTTAAAGATTGCCCTTTGTAGCGATGTCTGTTTCTTTTTCCCATCTATCATGTTTCGTGATTGCTCTTCACCAACTTTACATGTCACATCACTGTACCTCTGCCTCTGAGCAGGTACCGCTTCCTCTATTTCTTGCTCGAGCCGCGTGCAGCTTAGCACTGACCTTAAGTCAAGAGCACCTCAAAGCTCTAAATCTTTTACTAATCCCTGGCCTGCCAGAGACTCTTTCGCTCCCTTTTGGATCGAATGGCATCTTGCATAGCTTACACAACTTGTTGTGCTAGAACTACTGGGATGTAAAGATCTTGGTCAGACCTGATGCCAACAATCCTGGGCTGCAAAGATTTTTACGAAAACTCAATCATTTAACCACCTTGACCCTCATCCTATCTAATGTCCGAGAGTTGATTGCAAGACTTTCTCCCCAATTGGTCAAGCCGGATCTTGTTTTCAGTTTCACCAAACAAGGATCTCGTTCACCCGACCGGGCGTTTGGCATGCGAGCTGTGGTTCCCCTCTTGACATTCAGCTGAGCCTCCAAATAGAAACTTTACTTGGTATTTGCCATTGCAGAAGCTTGGGCCTACTATATCTATGTTTCCAACTTGTAAGAACTTGCAATGTTTGTTTGGTATTACACAGGTAATGTCGTTCCAAAAAACCAATGTTATGGAGGAATTGGATCTCCTCACAGAATTGATCTGTACCACAAACATGGCTTCAACTCAAGCATGTAGTTCAGCCATCTTTAACATTGAAAAAAAAAAAACTGCATATTGATATCACCTTGAGAAGATATTTGCAGTTGAAAAATATAACTGGGTTTGTTTTGTGGTTGTGTTTTACAGTTTGTAACTTTCTGGTATACAAGTTCTATGTGGACGAGTGTCCAGACTTAAAATTGAGGGTGAGTACACATCTAGAAGACTATAATGGTAAGGGATAGTTGGGTGCCCAACGAGATCAAGTTCCCTCTGAGCCCTTTTTCAGCTATGTCATAAACTGAGGAAACCAGTTTGAGATACAAAAATCCATATCGTGTTACATATCCAAGTCATGGATTTATGGATTTGGTGCATGAAAACCTCATGAACTTGGATTGGAACTTGTTGGAATTCCTTGTCTATTTTTTGTTTATTTATTTCCCTATATCAGTTGCTTTTTCTCATGATCTCATTAAAAAAATCCAATTTCTACACCACAGTAGGTCTTTCAAATGATTTTTGATTGATAAAAGCATGGGCTGGTCACCATTCTGGAATGTGTTGCATGTGTTGGGTAACATACTTTGATTTCATTAATCCAAAATAAGACAGTCCCTAGGGTTGGAATGGTAGCTGGAAGGTTTGATCCTGGCCTGTGGATTGATAATACATATGCATTCTTTGAAGTTATATTTGAAATCGATTAATTATATTTTGTTTTGTCTTTTTTATTATGTTCTATGATGATCTAAACTCTCTCACCGAGTCCTTGTCCTCACACTTGTCTTTCTCTGACTTGGCTTGTGGTTCCCCTTGTTCATCTGTCTTGTAGTCTGATGTTTATGTCATTGTTGGACTGTTTAAATAGTCATCCTTTTTTGCATCTTTAACCAGAAACATCGCATTTTATTATCAATCACTTTTGATACCATACTTACACTAATATAACCAACCTCTTTGATTCCTAGCTCTCAGCTCTCACTGCCAACATATTTTCATCGCATGGAAGTTTGCTATGTAACATAGCATGTCTTCATGTGATGCTATGGACCATTTTCCAAGGTCCCTAGCTTGGAAAATAGAGCTATTGCATCGCATCTTAGCCTGCTATGTGACGTAGCATGCCTCTATGTGATGCAATTTTCTTTGTGGTGTCTTGCCTCATTTACTCTAGCCTCCTACTTTTCTACCTCAATTACTTGCAAGAGCAACCTTGAGTACTCATCAAGACAGCTACTGTCAATGAAGGTATGTGTTCCGTGATGAAATGGTGGCCGTAAAATCTTCTACGCAAACCAGATTGCTTGTAGCTTTCATCTTATGATTTGAGATACCTTGTTTGGGGTCACAGGAAGTTGAAAAAGTAGATCCTTCAGTGGTAACTAAGCGCACTTATGTTTATCTGTCAGGGAATAGACCACAAGTAATCAACTCATCCCTATCACATTGAGGACTTGAATCTTTTCAAAGTGGAAGGATTGGTCATATCAAGGCCATTCTCAAATGAGCCTAATCAAGATACTGCTTGGTCTGTTTGGTGAGTCGGGGGCCAAGTGGTTATGTAGCCCTGTTACTCAAGTTTGCTGAATCACTTGTCATAATCATTTTGATTAGAAATTCTGATTTTGTCAGGGTGGTTCCAGCTATGATTGATTTGTGGGACATATACAGTTGAATGTCGTGGATCTTGCAAGACCTGGCAGGGGACAAGTGAGGACGAATGCTACCCCAGCTGTGACACCGCTGTGACATGCGGTATGAGTGTTTTGATGTGGTTGAGAGCGACCAGAGTCGGCCGGTCGGGGCCGTTTCGGGACGGACAGTCAAAGGAATAATGGGGTCCGACCCGGCTCATGTTCTGCCGCCCAGCCGAGTTGCTGACCTCCACAGGCCCACCCTCTCCACCTCTACCACCTACCCTCGACCCGGTCAACCCTGCCGATTCCAGATTATCGCCACCCTTCGTCAAATCTACTCACGTCACAAGCCATGGACGCCAAGGAACTCGAGACCTATGAATATCAGCTTAGTCAGGTCGGTTATTCCCTCCTCTCGTATCAGACGTTTACAGTGAACCCTTTTGGTTTCTTGTTCTCTATTGGAATGCCTGTAGGTCAATCTTGCTCTCGAGAAGGACCCTTCGAACCCCGAGTTCATGAGCCTCAAAGACGAGCTTGTCAATTTGATTACTTTAACGAAAGATTTCTTAGCTCAATCAAGTAGCAAGCATGCTAATTCTTCGACCGGTGACGATAAAGCCTTGCAAACAGACCCCACAGCGAATTCGTCAAAGAATGGCTCTAATCAGCCTAAATCTAACAAGGAGAAGTCGAAGCCTGCTGGACAGTCAGCTTCGAACGCTGTCGATAAAAATTTGAACGCCGGAGATACTTGCATGGCTAAATATGCTGGTGATGGGAAATATTATCCAGCGAAAATTACTACGTATGCTTCTTTCTTAGCTTTTGCCCGCATGCATCTACATCACTCACCGGAAATCACTACTCTATTCCTCAACCCATATATGAACGTCAGAATCGGTGGGTCGTCAGATACCCGGATCTATACGGTTGTCTTTAAAGGCTATGACACCACTGAATTGGTAACGGCATCCGAAATTAAACCTATGCCGGATGCTAAGAAGCGGTCTCTGGGGGACCCCGAGCAGGAGTCTGATAAGGATCGTAAACGGAAGAAGAACGAGAAGAAGACTGAAAGTAAGGCAGCCAAAGCAGCTGAACAGATGGAGAAGCAAAAGTCATGGCAGACTTTTGCGAAGAAGAGCGTCAAGAAAGGTGTTCACATTCCTGGTATCGTGCGTCCGTCTCGTCACTTGTTCGTTCCCTTTTCAGTCGTATCATTGTTCTCAAGTCTTCCACTTTGACCGCAGGCGGGCGATTCAATGTTTGCATCACCCGACAACCCTTTTGGGAAGGGTACGTGCTCTTGTCCGACTCTCAACCTTTTCTTTGTTGCTCGCTTCGATTAGCTCCAGACCTAAGTTGAATCCATATACATCAACCAATTGAACGCCACTCGGCAATATCTGACGCAGCGCGAGGGCTATCATTGCACATATCTACCTTCATCGTGGGATGTTTTCTTTTTCCTTCCTCTTGGTCCCTACGCTGCTTTGCTGAGCCTACTTGTTTCTCCCATGCGCTCGCAAATATAATTTGACTTCCTTTCTCGGACATTCTCATCTCTATCGGTCTGGAATACATTGGCCATCAACCTTTTTCTACATGCCCTGTTTATACCTACTATTACTGTATGATCTGGTCCGACATTATGACGAGTATCTTGGCTGACATCTATTCAAATGCTTTGCTTTCATGCAGTTGGTGTCGTCGGATCTGGTAAGGGTATGACCCAATACGGGACCAAGCAACGACACAAATTCAATGGGAACACCGAATAAATCGCTGCATTAGCGCCTACCGCCTCTCCGACATGCGATCTGGCCGGGCAGCGATTAGATGCAGGCTTATTTGGTAGCATTCCAGAGTGGCCGTACCCTATATCTCACTTGTTAAAGTTCTTCCTGCAACTCGAGTCCAACTTTGAGCACGATCAGGAAATACTCATAGGCCCACTTGCTTTCTTTCCCAGTTCTTCCATAGCCTACTAGATCGCTTGTTGTCAAACACTGTTTCTATTTTCAATTGGTTTGTATGCTTAGTTTTTCTCAGATGTTAACACTATCTTCTTTTCATCCCTGCCAGTCTGAATTTCAGATGCAATTCTACCTTCCATTCGCGCGGTAGTAATTACAAAAAAAAAAAAAAAAAAAAAAAAAGGGGTTTTTCTTCGTCGTCCGAAGGGCTCGCTTCTCAACACCATACACCCCCGTTTCCAGTTATCAAAGCCAAAGCCAGAAGATCAGAACATCGTTTGTTAGAGAAAGATGGTTTACAAGTGGATCATGAGTTCTTTCTCAAATTGTTATCTGTCTTAATCCGACTGTGCTGAAGAATGTAAACTGAAATGAAAATCTCCCAGTAGTCCTTTCCAGGATGTAGGTGCTTATACATGTTAGCGTTTTTTGGTTCAGGGCGTAAGCTCTGGGATTTTTAGAGGATAATGTGTTAATTAGCTGTACAACACTCTGCAAGTCAGGTGTCACACGGGTCTCCCTGAAGAGAAAGGTAACTATATCAACTGAGCCCCTAGATGTCATGACCCCATAGAAGCTGCCCTCAGGTCAGCTTTCGTCTATCAGGGCATTACCACGGTCTGTACATTGCCAACGCCATAGATGCGTGCATCCCTGATTTTAAATATTGATTGACCACTTTGAAGTGTTTGAAGTCTTCAGTCTATCAAACCATGTGAATGTGCGAGCACATCGTCATCTAGACTACATCCCACTACGCTTATCGACCACGGATGACTGTGGCTGTCGTTTCAGCCTGCTGAGGTTCTACTGCACTACAGTATGGGAAGAGTGCAAAAAGAAAGTGTAGAATTTTCCAACTCTCTCTGTGTGTTTCTGTACAAGACCTTGTGAGGGAGGGTTGATGCACTTGGATATCAACAAATCAGTTTAGTATGTCAGAGCGAACCCTTTTCTGTCCAGTGGAATCTGATATATATCATTTTTTCACCTTGAAGGAAAATAACAACAATCAGGGTAATAGTAAAAACTTGAATTTGGGAACAAACATTGGTTTTGCCATCAAACTTTTTTTTTTTTTTTTTTTTTTTTTTTTTTTTGTCAATTGGCTTTGAACAGTTAAAGGGAGAAAAAGGTGTACTTGATTCTCAAATCAACTTTTTTTTTTTTTGGATGAGGGTATGAACAAGTACCTATAAACAGTATCATAAAATTTATTTACTTAGATTTTTAAAGACAAAGAGAGTTTTTGTGATTATTGAAATTTAAGAGAGATTATTTATAAATTTATAATTTTTTTTTTTTTAGAATGATGAATGAAACTTTTTACAGGTTCAAATATATATATTTAATCCTTTTTTTTTTTTGCCTTTTTTTCACAACTTACTTGGGTCATCATGTCCAATAGTGGAGTGGAGTGGACTGGAGTGGGGTGAGGGAAGGTGGTTCAAAGTTTTTTATTATTATTAAATTTACAGGCAAGAAGTGGTTACTGTGAAACTAGGAAAAAAAAAAAAAAAAGTTAAAAAGAATCCCTAACTTGTGAATCTCAACAAAGGAAGAGTATTATTACAGGTGAGGTTTTTTAGTCAAGTATAAATGTGATTTTTTTTTTTTTCTCAATCATACAGACTCAGATGAATATAATGGCTCTGTATTATTATAAAGACAATGTTTTGAAAAAAAAAAAAAAAAAAACTCGGGCTAAACGTGAGATTTTTTTTTTCTTTCATGTGGACATTTTATTAAAATGGAAAAATTTGGTGAAAACTCTTCCATATCTGCACTTTTTTTTCTTTTTTCCCACAAGCATCTTGCCCCGCGTGGTAAGCCCACTGAGACTCCCCGAGTGGTCCTCACCAAGGACCCAACCCTTCCCGCCGGTTCCCTCACTCCACAAAAACTGCATCAATCACCTCTCACCCCCTTCCCTTCCCATCATACCTTGGTTGAATACCGATACCTACATACTACCTATACCCATCAGCCCGCTCACTGTCTCCAATCAACCATGCCAGGGATCAATCAATGCGTGGGGCCGACACATCACAAGTGCGAGCACGCAATGTCAGGGCAAGCCAAACAAGCATGTTGGAGTTGGAGGGTCCAAGTTGCTGAGTGTGGTGTGGAATCTCTTTGATTAGAGTGGTGGACATGAAGTTCAAGACTGGGGCTGGATCAGGGATGGCTTGTTGCAGCTGACTGGATTTATTTGAACAGAGACGGATCCCAGTCCGAGGGTGGTCCGAGGAAGAATGCTACAGGGGGACAAACACGTTATGGGCATAGTTGTAACCCCCGCGTGAAGGATTTGATGCAATGCAGGGGGCTTTCCACAAATTTTTTTCTTAGCTTCGATTTCCATGGTCGGCTTGCTTGTCAGTTTTACTCCTGCTTTGGACTCCGAGCCATGAACCCAAGCAGCAGGTCCTCGTCTCTCCTTTTCTGACACCTTCTGACATCTTTGGAATCACCGTCTTTACCAAAAACGATCTCTTCAGCAGTGATGACCCACAAGAATAAGAGTGCGTGCTCTCATGTTCAAGTTGGAAGAGCATTGTCAGTTCTTAAAATAGTCATGCCCTTCAACCACACCATCAGGGGAGGCATACTATGGCCTCTCCACTCTCCCACTGTGGGACAGGCAGTGGGCCTGGGTCAACAGTTGATTGCCAGAGAAGCTACATTTCCAAGATACGGGCCTTTGGCGGCAATTTGGAAGACCCAGCGCCTTGGCCACAAAAGCCACTAGAACATCCT
>MU167215.1:547322-562264 GCA_015951145.1 Cronartium quercuum f. sp. fusiforme G11
TTTGTTGAATTGAGAAGTCCCTCTCAAGCTCTGCCCTTGCTCAGTCTTTTGGGAGTGCCACAGCGGGAGGAGTCATGGAGCTAGACCTTGACCTCTGTCAGTCACACTCTCGTACTGCCCTAGCAACCAAGAACCACACTAATGAACACATCTTACACAGCTGCCTAGGACATCCAGGTACTACTCCATTTTCTAAGGTCTACCCTTGCCTTTGTCCCCCTCGGCATTGTGAACCTTGTGTACTGCCTAAGCATCATCACCTTCCATACAAGGGACATATTCCCATAGTTGGTCAGCCTCTAGACTTGATCCATAGTGACCTCAGTGGCATCATCTCTCCTCCATCACTTGGGGGCGGCCACTATTTCTTCAAACTCACAGACTCATGTACTTCCTTCAAATTTGTGTATATTCTTCAAAACAAATCCGATACACTGTCTACCTTCATGAAATTTAAAACTTTTGTTGAAAATCAAACCTCGCGAACCATTAAAGCTATAACCAATGATAATGGAGGAGAATATATTACTTCCTCCTTCAAAAATTTCATCAATGAACATGGTATTGAAATGCACCTGACTGCTCCATACACTCCTGAACAGAACCCAGTAGCTGAATGTGGAAACCGCACTACTGTCGAAAAAGCTCGGGCTCTCCTCAAACATGCTGGCCTCCCTGACGAGTTCTGGGCTGAGGCTGTGAACACTGCAGTCTACCTAGAGAACATCACTCCCATTGCTTCTCGAAATTTCTCCACCAGCTATGAGCTGTGGCATGGCAGGAAGCCAGACTATGACCATCTCCGGGTATTTGGCTGCTTGGCCTATGTACACATAGGAAAGGAACGAAGGAATGGGAAATTTGCAGATACAGCTAAGAAAGGTATCCTCCTTGGTTACCAGGAGGGGATGAAGAACTACCGCATCTGGCTGCTTAATGAGAAACACATTGTCTACAGTCACGATGTTGTATTTAATGAAGAAGTCTTCCCTTTGCGAGGGGATTTCCCCGGTTTCTCACAATCCAACAACCCTTTTGCCCCTGCTCAGGTTGTCTCTTCTGACTCGATCGACGAGCCCTCTGTTACTCTGTTTCTCACTCGTGTCAACTGCCGCTCTGTGCTGACCCTCGTGTCAACAGCCTGGCAGACTCGAGACTCATAACCTTTTAGTCAGGTGACACCCACATCCTTTACTGAAAGATTGGGGTGTTGTAGTTTCTGATCTCAAATGTATCTTATATATATATAATCTTACCTTCTCACCATCTTATGTATCAAGGCCTTCTGGCTACAAAGGAATTCTGGGACTCATTAGTCTCAGAGAGAAATGGAAATCTTTAACGCATGGCTCAAAGAGATCCGGAATTCCGTCTCTCATTTGATTCGGAGCGCATTTGGAATAAGCAATGAATACTTGAGGCTGGAATAAGCAATTTGTGCTTGAGAAGTGTGCATGCGTTGTGAGTTCAGGGAATGAGTCCTATGGCTTGAGAAATGTGTGAGAACAAATCCTTGTTTTAGGGAATCAGGCGTATGTCGCTTGAAGTGATTTATATATCAGGCAGCTCTCTCCACTTCAGATTCAGTTGCTTCACCGGAATAGACTCTGTAAGTCTTTCTTAAACTCCTCAATTCTTCATCTTATACAATTTTCAATGCTAAAGTCTTGTCTTCAGAACTTTTCCTCTCTCTTATCTGTCTTGTTCCTGTCCCTGTGCCTGCGTGCCAGGTCTGTCCTCATACCTTCTTAGCTTCTCTGGCTCCATAGCCATTTCTCTCAAGACTGTTTACTTACAAACCTGATACTCCAGTTTTCTCTCACATGGGGCCATGTGATGTATCACCACGGGTTCCCCACCTGATTCTAAGCTCGAGGCGCACGCATGTGTCTTTGTAAGGGCTGCGTGAGGCTTGTTTTCGCGGAGAGGGCGTCAAATTTCTTCATGTCAGCCCACGGTAACCCCCGCCCGCAATATATTTGCGACGTGAGCGAGATCTGAAAAAGCTTTGTTGGTATATGTGTGATAGAATTGGACCACGTGTACGATGCGTTCGTGGTTTGGGGTTCACCATCCATCCTCCGCTCAGATAGGGATCCGTGCGCGCTTCCGGGGGCCGGGCCACGCCCTTAACCTCAGACCTAACTTGGTCTTCCCCAAGTTTCTGATTGCAAGCAATAAAATTTGCCCTCCGCCTTCGCAAGCCAGGTCAAGCCGCAGTTATCCTAGATACCACCAGCCCTTGCACCTAGCACTACAGCCTTCGTTTCTCTGCTTTGGAGCTATCGTATCATGACCACCTCAAGCTCACGGGCGGCTCGACGTGCAGCCGAGCGAGCGAATGCTGCAAAGACCAAAGCTGCTCGTGGTCGCTTACCAACGCCTCCTCAGAGAGTTAACGTAGCGCCGAACGTTGGTTCATCCGATACTCGGTTTCCAAAATGGCTTGAGAGCGAAGAGTCACAATTGGCGAAATGCTGGATGAAAGTCAGCGAGGAACCTGAATTCGTCGACGATCAAACTAGCCAAGCATTCTACGAAAAGCTTGTGGAGGACTTCAACAAGAACGTCTCCAGGGACCAACATCGTGATGTTGATCAGATCAAAAGCCGGTATGAAACATCCTACTACCTACCCAGCGCATGTGATTTGATCCTTAGCTGACCTTTGGTCATTCTGATGTGCACTTGACAGCTTGACAGGTTTTAACCCGCAGGCTTTGAAGACGGCGGCGCCCTACGGTGTGTGGTTTCTTCCACCTCAGGGCGGCTCTGTGGACGTTTGGGTGCCTGAAAAACCCGGATCTCTCAAGCTCAAAGCTCTTTGATACTATCTGATAACCAATCGTATCTTCCTAAGCCTCAAGTCTTGCCGTCCGTCGAAACCCGGGCTTTTTGATGATTTGGTGTTTTTCTCGAAATCGGTGGTATACCTTTTTTTTTTTTTTTTTTTTTTAAAAAAAAAAAAAAAAAAAAGGTTATGCCCATCGACACCCCTTGTTTCTGCGAACATGTCAACGTGCTTAGGTGTTACTTTCAAAATACTGGCTTCATCAACCAGGATCCTGGGATGTAATTTTAGAACCTCGTTTCAGAAATCGGACTACTTGTCCAATGCCCTTGTATTGTGAGATATCACACGTACAGAGTGATGGATAACTGATGCAAGACTAAAAATGGGTCGTGGAGAAGGTACTGGTAAGGTATGCTTCAAGGCCCTATACTTCTGAGCCTGAACCTGTCTGCCATCATTCTATTGTTGCAAGTGATTTTGTCTTTTAAAAAGCATAAAACATTGCACAACTAAATCGAGCTTCTTGCACCTGTGGAAACGCTATCTGATCGGGTTGTTAATTACTTCTCGAGGGTTTGCTGCTGCGTTGGCACCTTCTTTATAATTTTTGCCTTGGGCATGTAGCATTTGACTAGGATCAAAACTCCCTGGGGTAGAGGAGGTGTTTTTATGACTTGTTGAAGATTTTTCAAGGGGTGCGTAACTTTTGAAGTACGACGTGCCGACTCTAGTGTTGAAATGCATCTTCAGGTGCGGGCACACCGGCACCCGGAACACCACTTGAAATTATGTTTTAGTCCACGACTCCACAACCACAGCCCGCTCAACCTCGTTCTGAAGCATCTACTGAATCGCTGAACGTCTGAGAAGTTCAAAATAGATATGCTCACCAGTATCAGGCACAAATAATATTAGACTAAAGAGAACTAATTCAATTATCGAAAAATGTCCAGCATTCCATCTTTTTTTACCGCAAAGATTAATTTCGACCAGGTGGATGCAAGTTCAATCGAGGAGAGCTCACGCGAGTTGAACGTACGCGAGAAGAACTGTGCGAGGTATGAAGGAATCACGTGCGAACTAAAAAAGAAAAAAAGAAGTAGATTTCAGAAATACGAACCTCGTTGACCAAGGCCTGCGATTTGATGTCAGACAGGCCTACGAGCGCGAGTACATAATCGTCTCGAAATGGGTCAACGGCGCATGGCAATGGGTAGCGTCAAAGCTGGAGGATCTCGAAGACGAAAAGGACGAACGTCCAATCCTGTTCGCTTCCGCTCTCGCCGCTCTCACCCGGAATCTTGTCGTCGGGTCCCCTGCATTACAGGACGGACTGAGGTGAGTAGAGTAGCACAAACGTTCAATCAAAAAAAATGAATAAATGGCGAAAGATAGCTAAGAAACTGCTGCTCAAGATTTGTGTGTTTGGGATTTTTGCAGGCCTTCGATCGAGCTTGTCTTGAAGGTGCTTTGGTATACGTCTGCGATAGTAAGGTTGGAAGACGTCCGCTGTGGGTCATCCATATACTGGCTCGGCACGTTTTGCTGCTGGTAATCGAAGCCTATCCACCACCCAGACTTTATCAGTTGATGTCCAATGGTCCATGTTACCGACAGTCAACTTGCTCAACCTACGATCAACCCAAACTCTCGCCAATCTCCTAACCTCTAACTCGCTCTCCATCGAGCATGCCTGGCCCATGCTCACTGAGGTTGATGAACGACAATCTGTCTTGCTGTTCGTCGCCTTTCAATAGCACACACGCAATATTTACTCGCTTAGTCATATTGATAATCTTTCTAATATTCTGCTCCTTTCTCACTTCGAATTCAGTCGACTGACATATACCAAAGACCACAAGATTCTCCTTACCATCGCCGTCCTGCTCATTAACTCGATCCATAACTCTCCTCATCGGACGTGTGTATCCCTGTTCCTCCGCTTTGTCCTTTTGTGACGTATATCTCTTCTCGCGGTTGTGTATCTAACAATGAAGAGGAGCGGGTGTAAATGAAGCCAGATGATGTACACGTCAAAGCACCCGATCAAGCTTCTCACTCAGCTCTTCGAAAGACTTGATGAGCTCCTTCTCGTGCAATCACCTGCTTTTGAGCTCATGTCGGTAAAACCTCTTTGACACTGACTCCATTAATCAAAGCAAACGAAGAATGAAGCTAATCCTCCTGTCCCCAATAGCATCGCGCTGATACGCGAAATCTTTAGCAACCAAGACTTCCAGACCTTTTATCAATCTCAACAGATGTAAGTCTTTCCATCATCAGAACTTGCCTCACGTCACCCATACCAGTCTTCCCGACCTCTTACCCTGAGCTTTTTGATAAACCGTAGGTCCTCTCAGCCCGTCTCGCCCTCCCAGTTGGTGATCCTCAAAGTTCTTGAAAGCTCGAGTTCGACGCAAGCCTCGGCACTTGACTTCCTTCTGAGTCGCTTACCGTTGCTCATTCAGCGCCTAGTCATTGACCGGCCTGAGCTTGAGCCAGAGCTGAGCCTTAGGCTCTGGCAAGCTATTGTTCTCATGGCATCCACACTTGTCAAACTCGTTGAACAGAGAGATTCAACGGAGAAGCCGAGACCAGAATTACAGAACGCAGTGGTTGAAGTAGTCAAAGCTAGTATAAGTGCGTCAATCGGACAAAGAGTTGTTGTAAGAGATGCCTGAATTAATGCTCTTGACTACCTTCTTAGGCTTACTCAGACAAATGCCAAGGAACTTGACAACGATCCCGCTCGATGACGAGGAGGAGGGGATTAAAAAACAGTGTGAACGCACACCGGCAACTCAGCTCAGGATTGCCCTCCTTCAACTGCTCTCAGCCCTCTGTCATCTCGACCAGCGCATCGCACAAGATACTATCAGACTCGAGGGCGGTCTCGGTCTCATACTGGGTCTCACCGTTTTCGATTCTGACCAGCCTTGTAAGCTGTTATTTAACTTATATGATATCAAAAACTCATAACTAAATGCTCTGCTTTTTGAAACGAAACCTTAAAATTCATCTTAATCTTTTGAAAAAATAGATCTGAGGGAACATGCTTTGTTCTTGATCCGTAATACCTTGTTAGAAAATCTTGAGAATCAAATGGTCATTCGGGAAATGGAAAAAATATCTTGAAATAATTACGGTAATTGTAATGAAACCTTTTTTGTATTTCATAATAAGATGAAATTCAAGAATGGATCTATTTCCTTCTTTTGTTTATTATTAGCAAAACCAAAATGAAAAAGGCGCGGAGACTGCAAAAGAAAAGGTTATGAGATCTGGTATAAGATAGATCGAAAGTGAAATGAAACGTTAGATTGGAACGAGGTCTGACTATACATGAAATCACCACAGTTTATCAGTAAGGCTATGAAAACGGAGATAATCAATCATTCGTGACTTACGAGACTTTTAGTCAAGCGGCATGACTGCTACCGAAGCTGTTGGAGGTGGGCGCTGTCGGTTATCGACCCCTAATCCGGCCGCACGCATAGCTTCTTCCAGAGAGTATGGTCCTTCGGCAAGAGCTTTGACTCTTATGATTAGAAAAATAGATGTAAAAAAAAAGTAGTATTTAAGTACCAGAAACTATGAGAAGATTAAAAAACGGACCTCAGATTACCTTCGTTTGTGAACTTTTCCACGCTTATGTTCGTCGAGTGATCTTTGATCAGCAAAGAATCTTGCGCATTCAACACAAGGCCAATTCCCTAAACCGATGGTGTCCTCATCTACTTGTCCTGTTACGGTAGGATGAGAAGTAGTTCCAAAAGAATGAGGGACTAAAAATCGATTTGAATCAGAGATAGAAGAGGCGTTGGTTGCTTTAACGGCTCGAATTGATTGAGCGAGTGAGAGATCGATGGCGATTTGATCTAGATCCCTTGTGTAACGTTTAGTTTTTCGATCTTTAATTTGAGATTTGGCTGAACTGTGAGTTCGCGAACGACGAAGACGACCCATTTTAATTTGGAGATGTAATTTTGGTGAGGGAGATGAGGATTTTGTTTTTTTGTTTTTTGTCGGAACTGGAGGAAGCTGTCACCTACTGTGACAGATGGTTTGTGCTAGGCTTGACTGAGGTGTCACTTGGTGTCCCAAGCCTGAACAGGTCTCAGACTCCAATCGAGATGACCGCTTGACCAACTTGCATCGATTTGCCCTCTTCATCTCGCTTGATGTCGTTGGTTTTCCTCGATCTCACTCAAGTCCATTCAGGTTCGAGAAAGCCTTACGAGTCATTAAGGCACCCCAACTCGAAGCTGAAGAACGACACGAGCTACCTTGCCCAGCCTGACTCTTTTGCACTACTCAATCTCAGAACTTATCAGCCTATATCGAACCTAATCGATCGCCTGCCACACACGTCAGAACCTTTTGAAGTTTCAAGGCCGTGATTGACGTGCACGAAGAGTAAAAGAAGGGGGGAAGAGACGAAAGATTCAGATAAAAATCCACAGAGATGTATCGGTTATTGTCAGGTTTACATGCTCATCTTACACGCAAAGAGGAGTTCAACGTTATCATCCTCGGCCTTGATCAGGCTGGAAAGACGGTAAGCTGTGAAGGTCGTGATTCTTGAATCCAAATCCTTTTCAAAAAAAAAAAAAAAAAAAAAAAAAAAACATCAATTCTACTTCCTTTCCTGACTGTTTTCTTCGAATTGCTACGTACGGATACCAACCAAATCTCAAGACGTTCCTCGAGAAGGTCAAGACGATCTATAGTCCTTCACATCCTGGTCTCAACCCATCTCAAATCGTACCAACGATGGGACAAAATATTGGTAGAATTACGCTCTCATCTTCTCACCTACAATTTTGGGATCTTGGTGGATCACGTGAGATTCGACCAATCTGGGAAAAGTATTATAAAGAAGCGGATGCAATTTGTTGGGTGATTGACTCTTGTGATAGAATTCGAAATGGAAGATCAGATGATACAAGGAACTCAAATCAAACACAAGGGACGAGTGGGTTAGGTAAAGGAAAAGGGAAAGCTAAGGATTCTGGTAATGTCTTAAAAACATTGGGCGAAGGTTGGATGGAATTACAAAAAGTTTTACAACATCCTTCGATCGCTCAGGCCAATTTACCTCTTCTAGTGGTGGCCAACAAGCAAGATGGTATTAATCTGCGCGAGCGCCGTCCGGAAGCTGGACCCTCACGAACTGGAAAGCAACCGGTAAAGAATGAAGAGGCAGCAATGGAAGGACTTTTAGACGGACAGGAAGGAGAGGAAGGAGAGGAAGGGGAGGAACAGCCGATGGGAGTAGATGAAGTAAAGGAGCTTTTCAATCGACTAGTGATGGAGTCTGATCGTTCAGAAAAAGCTCGTGCACTCGGTCTGAGTGAGGCGCACGTAGTTGGCGTCTCATCTACCAACGGGTCAGTCTTGCCTCCTGATATGTTTGGGTCGATGTATCTCAGTTGAAACTGATGCACAAAAAAATACAAAAAAAAAAAAACGTGATTTGCTAAATTTGTTAGGCAAGGCGTACAGGAGGCGGTCAATTGGTTATTCTATCGGGTAGCCTCAAAGGGTCAATCACGTAAAACCCTTGCTGCCGCTGCTATGGGTAATGCACCACCTGAGACTAGTCGATCAAGTGGACCTACTACTTTACGGCCGGTGAGGCTTGGTACGATGTCAAAAGGATTGAACACACCAGCGATCTCACGAACTAACTCGTATCAACCTAAATGAGGTCATTCCCTTTATTTCAGCTTGATCAATCTTTCTCTAGGCTTTACTATTTTCTCTTTTTTTTTTTTAGGCTTTTGGGATTTATATTTTTTTTTTTCCAACATGTTTACTATCTCAGATTATCTTTCAGCTCATCATTTTATACTTTTTTTTTTTTGATTTGGTGAAAGTTGTTTGCTCTTGCGACTCGTTATCTCTTCTTGTTACGCTTTCCTATTGCATCTTTTGAACTTTATCTGAAATACCTATTTTTTTTTTTTTTTTTTAAAAAAAAAAACAAAAAACATTGACAATGTAATAAACAGATATGATTTATTATATTACTCTCTTGTATTATTCATGATTAATTGAAAATATATCACTTCTTAAGTCATGAAACAGGTGGAAAATAAAATAAAATAAATAAATAAATGAAAAGATGATCAAAAAAGTTTCGATTTTGAATTCCGGGAAAATTGAATTAACCATCATCTTATTCCCTTCGTCCTTCCGGTTGAAAGACCAGTGTAGTAACCAGTACCCGCCTTGAGACTCAAGTACAATGGACCTTCCACCGGTCATGGACGTGAGGAGCCTGGTCGAGGTCAGGCTGACGACTAGGTCTGATCTTGTTGAGCACGAAGGGGGGGAAGGGTGGGGGGGCATAAAACGTATGTGAGACTACTTCATACTCCTACTCCTTTTGGGCTGATGTAGTGAAATACTTGTAGCGTGATTAAATTAGACAATCCCGTACTCTCTGAAATTGAAAACAAAATCTCATCTTGAACTCAGTCCATTTTAGGTGAATAGAAGTTTTTTAATTTGTATTGGCTGACATAAATTATATTTGAATGGCATAGCAACCCTCAACGTAAGTAGGATTTTCTTTTTTTTCTTTTTTTGTTTTTTGTGGAGTTTATTTGAATTCAATGTGAGGAATTTTGACACTTCCAATATATTGAAAAATACATTCGTAGTAAAGAGAGATATCTATATAACATCATTCAATCAAACATCATACTTTCAAGGATAGGGTAGAGATGATAAATCGGAATAGGACACCAAGCTTGTCATCTCTGTCCAATCCATCGCCATATGGTGTTCATCACACCAGGCTGATCAGGAGGAGGCTCGTGATCGACAACCGCTTCCTCATCATGAAATGCCCCAGGCATAATCAACTCGCTCGTATCACCTACCCGCTCATCCGAAGATGCACCCCCATGCGCTTGACCCACCAGAACGGGCTGTTCCGCGGGCAGGTCGTTGGTATCATTATCAACATCTTCTTCACCTTCGTCCCGCAATTGCATCAAGAGTGCGTCGAGGAGTTCGAGAAGCGCCTCCCGCTGCTCCGGGTTGAGATTTCCATCATCAGCCTGAAGCGTGAGCTGAAGTCGCTCAATCTGTTCTCGTATATGACGCGGATTGCGTCCTTCGATCCCTGCTGCGCCCTGTAAGATTTGGTTGAAGAGTTCTCTCAAGGCGCCTTCTTCGACGTTGGCCATATCCCTACCGCCGTCTAAGAACTGACCATGCGCCTGTTGACGTTCAGTCGGAAGGGTAGCGTCATTAAAGTATGTGACATCGTAGGTGGATCCAGAGGCTGGTGGTAGTGGGTCGAATGAATAGCTTGTAGACTGAATGAAGGTGGGTGATAAAAAGACCTTCAAGGCCTGTATGTCTGTGAGCAATCGAACTCGTCAGTGTACTGCGCATCGAACCCACCCAAAATTGTGCACGCGGCGGCAAAAGATAGTATCAACAACACTGGTAAACAGACTCGCGTACCAGACAAAATTACAGTTCTATAAATTCCCATCATAAACTGCTCAACAAACTTGCTGCGCGTATATTGCTGGCCTAGGATTACATCCGGATCAAGTGTGTTGCTAAGTCTATGATGGCATTGTGAAACTACCGTCTGGATCCAGCTGAGCACGTCAGGTTCTTTCCAAAGATCCCCAGATCGGGTGACGTAGATGTGGGACTGGAGATGGATCACATGACCGGGCTTGTCCACGAAGCCTTGACGGGGCAATGCTCGTTCCACAGTCGAAAAGCTGGCAGGTAAGGAAAGACCGATCTTGTCTCCTAGGGGCCGCATGACTTGTGGGAAACGGACGATGGCCGTCTGCAAAGCTTTCGAACTGTTGTCATGCGACTGAACGCGCCAAGTGGGAGCAGACGTTACTTTGTTGTTCAAGCAGGAAGCATATGCATGTTTGAAGAGCGAACCCACTTGGTTGTTTTCTTCCTCTAAATGCCACATACACAGGGCAGTTGCGTAGGCAAAGCCGGGATATTCAGTAGTGGGTATGCCACTGTGCGAAGGACAGATGACAGGATAGTCTTGAGCAAGATCAAGGAAGTATTGGTACTGTTTGGCCTTGGGGGCAAGGAAATCGATCCTGAATAATTTCAGCGTCAGCAATGTGTAGGCAATCTCACGACAGAAGCCCCAAAGCTGACCATAATAGTGCCCCATATGGATCTTGATAAGGATCCATTGCAAAGAGCAGCTTGCATGTTTCAAATGCGGTTCGCCAGCAGCCTCGCTTCGCCAAGAGCTGCATGCTCTTTTCAATCGCTCGGTAGAATCCTCGGTTCTCGACCATCAAGAAATTGAGCCGAACTAGGCCTCTACTGAGGTTAAAAAGCGGACTAAAGCATTTTTCGAAGCTGAAAAGGGCACGATTGAGGAAATCTAACGCTTGACCAGGGTCTCCCTGTTGAGCTGAGACATCGGATAATTGGAGTAGCGTATCCGGATGGTAAGGCGAACCTTGCAAAATTGGCATCAGGCGATTGGGATCTATGATACACCACAGACAGATCACCAATATAAGAAAAGAAGCAATTGATATCATTCGATCTGGAATCCATTAGATAAATGCAGCGATTCCTCTTGACTAACCATGGGACATGATGGCTTGGATGAATTTGGATTGAGTGGCCTTGAAACGAGAGTTATGCTCGAACGTGAACCATGTATCCTGTGGACAAGTCACGATTGCATTCTCGGCCGTTTCTTCCTCACTTAACGCCCGCATGCTCAAGCCGACAGACGTCTTATCAAAACGTGGCCAAGTTGGTTGTGATCTTGCTAAGAAAGCGTTCTTCGATTGCAGGTTGACTTGGTGGTGAGGGTTATTAGAGATTCGGGGATGGTACGGAGTAGCAGAAGATCGAGTAGAATTGAGAGCTGATGAAATCTAGTAAGTAATTGAATCAGATCTTCTTTACCTCAATCGTAAAAAAAGGATACGATTCATTGCGACTGACAGAGATGAAGCAGTAGAAAAATGATTTCAGGAGCGAACACTGACCACTCTGGAACCAAACATCCTTCGCAACTCTTGGTCAGAGTCCAACATTTTACAGTCAACGGAACATATGCGAGAGAGGGTCTCGGCAAGACTTCCTGATTCTCCCAGAGACTGTGATGCGACGTTGAGAATTGGATCAGTCAAGCCTAATTCTTTGAGTGCCTTTTCAATCTCGTCAGCTTCGCCATCCCTGGGTAAAAGGCCTTGTCCTAGATTGGTCTTTTCATGATTGAATTGATCTATGGGATCTGATGCAATTTTGTTGGAGCCAGGTGTTGCGTTGGATGATTTGTTCTTGGATTTCTTCTTCGACTTGGCTTTCTTGCGTGGGCCAAGTTTCTACTTTTGTCGAGATTCGGATACGTCCACCATGACCAATACCAAAAGAAGCAATGGAATGAGCTGTAAGTCAAACCACTCGATCACATCCCCGGTGGGGAACTTCAAAGCAGATTTGGTATTCAATGGAGGTCATTACCTTAGGGAGGGCCGAAAGTTCGGCTGCTTCTGAATTTTCTTCTTGCGAATCCTCTTCTGATTGGTCCTGCCCACTTAGCGAGGCGAAGGTATTAATGGCGGTTGAGAAATGTGAGCGTGAGGGTTGGATTTCTTCTTCTTCTTCTTCTTCTTCTTCTTCTTCTTCTTCTTCACTCTCGTCTTGGATACCAAGAGAAGAATCCTTGATGGTAGAGAACCCAAGCTCTTCAAGCTGTTCTCGAGCTCTCTGTTGGCGCTTGGAAGCTTTACCCATGGTTTGGAAGCGGCCAAGTAAATAAATTTATAGGAGGCCGACAAGCTGATTGAGTGGTTGGAATGACACGTTCCTGAAGAGGTGAGCGATCATCACCGTTCAGGTCTCCGGCGTGCATGTGGCGTGCGCCCTGTTTGGCATTGGGACGCACATCGGTGTTAGGGTGCGCCGCATACGCTGACCTACATTTGACCTGAAATTTCAGCAGAATGTCAGAAGTTGAACATGTCTCGGTCCTTAGTTACCCTAATCGCAAATATCTTAGTCCCCAATCATGCTAATAGTATCAAGTCATTGTTTGGCATGGATGGTTGCACTGCTTGTGCAATCCTGAGTTCCAGTTTCAGCCCCACCCTCATTGTCTCTCACACCCGTATCCCCCCGTAGTTCATAAGCTGAATACCGGGCACCTGTTGGACAGGGCCTACACCTCACCCACTAGAATTTGAGACTTTCGAAAAAGTCTCCACTACACCACCAGGCTTTTCTCTATAGTTGTTAAGGGCAGCACTGTGTAACAGCCTCCCCTGAAAAACAAAGTTTTATATTGAGGCTGGATGTTGTGTCAGATGGTAGGGAACTGAGAATTTGGAGAAGCTCAATGAAGAGGTGAGAGCAAGAGATTCAGCACTTATAGTTTCTTACAAGAAGCCAACTGGAGAGCTATATATACTAAACAGCTACTTGCAGTGAGATTTACATGCCAGATAGGGTGTGAGCTCTGAGAAAAGAATGAAAAAGGAAGATTGGCATGGACAACATGGAGATGTGAAATGAAGCCAAAAAGGGAAATACAAATGAAGATATTCTTTAGAGCAAACATACCAACATGTTGAGTATCTTATCCTCCACTTTTCAGGACAGAAATGTTATAGATAAAATCAGGAGAGGTATCTCATTCCAATTGTTTAAGCTCAAGTCAATATAATTGATTTTTTTACATCCCAACACTTGGGACTACACTTAATTATGGTCCTAAGGATGAAGCATATGTGCCCAAGGATGCAGCTTGCATGCCTAAGGGCCTATCTCACACCCTTGAGTACATATAATATGACCTTCAGTACCTATCTTCTGTCCTCAGACTTCTGGATTGGCCTTCTGCCACTTCGGATACATGTGTAACTTCTTGGATAGCTTGATTGAGAGTTCTCAAATCCTCCTTGATAGCTGTAAGGTGGTCTGGGTCTTTTGTTTGAAGTTGGGATTGGTCACAATAATTTTTGTATGCAAGCATTGATCCACATCTCCTGGGTGAAGTCTAGACATTAGATTGGATTTGGATTTGGGAAAGGGAAATGGGAAGTTTTTCTTCACTTGGAGCATCTCATGTTGAATTCCTGGATTCTTCATCACACTTGATTGAGTCTCAGCATTCAAATGGAAGTCAAAATTGGGACTGAGGATACAGTGGCTGCTGGAATGAGTGCTGGTGAGGGGAGGTGGGGTTGATTCCACAATTGGGCAATAAGATTGAAATTCTTCCCAATAACTGCTACTGCCTTCTTCTTTTCCAGTAGGTTTTTTTTTATGACAAAGGGACAGGTTTGGACACAGGTTGTGAATTGGTGGGGTCTCAGTTAGGAATAGTCCCTTTGTAGTGCTTCAGATTGCCAAATGTGATCTTATGCTTGCTAAGTGTTGGAACAGTTTGATAAATATTTCAGGAAGATAGGAAAAATATGGTCTTTAAGATGTTCTGCACACCCCTTCCAAATCATTATTGTCCACAAGCTTTAGTTCAATTTGAGAGATAATTTTTTCCTCTTTGAGATGTTGATTGGCCTCATTTTCTCAATGCTTTCTCACCACCAAGAAAATTGCATCGCATAGAGGCATGCTATGTCACATAGCAGGCCAAGATGCGATGCAATAGGTCTATTTTCCAAGGTAGAGACCTTGAAAAATGGTCCATAGTATCGCATGAAGACATGCTATGTTACATAGCAAGCTTCCATGCGATGAAAATATGTTGGCAGTGTCTCTGTGCTCTCTCTTGGCTGAAGAAATTACCATCTTGATTGATTAAAAGAGCAAGTTACTGATTGGAGTTTTGATTATATAAAGAAGTGTCAGCCCCTGAGTACTTGAGAAGTACCATGGAGTTGCAGATGTTAATATAAATATATTCTTACTGCACCTCATAGCTCAGTTTCAAGAGCTGTAACTGTGAATTCACTGTAAAACTGAATGAAAGTCATACATTACAGCATGATTGGATGGAGAGTAACCTGCTGTAAACCATAAACTTAAACTGTAATAACATACAAGATGATATCACTGCCAAGATATTTGTATCGGATGGGCCTATCCGATGTTCTATCACCCCAAGATATGCGATGCAGTGTCAGTAGGATTAGGTGCGATGGAATTACACT
>MU167215.1:594491-619137 GCA_015951145.1 Cronartium quercuum f. sp. fusiforme G11
GAGGGTTTCTTCCCTAACAGACTAACTTCTCAACCACTCTTCCCCTATCATAGTGTTGAGGTAGACCTAAAAGAAGTCTACCCCTCACAGGGTATCTCTTTATAAGTCTTTCTGTATATGTTTGTAGGCAAGTTTTTTATATGTTGATTGTATATCAACAGAAAGTTTATCCAGGACAGGGAGATTTCCACAGAAAGCGACCAAGAGGAAAGCCTCATTTGATAAGTCAAGGAGACTGGGTAAGAAGGAGAAAATAAGCAGAGGGTACGGACCACTCATGAGGTACTATTACCTTAGGAGTGGAAAATACGTACATGATAGACGAGTGTATATAAGGGGAGCTGGTATGGGCCCTGTGATACTTGTAACTACTAATATATATATATACATCTTGTTATCGCATCCCATCAATATTAAAATCACAGCAATTATCGCTCACAAAAACTGACCATTCGAGACTCTTACTGTCAACTGCTCTTATGTGTTGATTTGGTCATTTCTTCCTGCACCGGCCTATTCTCCAATTGCCGCTGCTGGTGGCGATATTGGAAATCCATGTGTAATGGTTAATGAGATCCTAGACTTGGCGGTTTGAATTGGGTACACATTCAACAAGCAATTGAAGAATAGGAGCAAGTTAAGCTGGGTTGGGTAAATGACGCATTCTTGTATCGCCTGTTTGTGAGACCATAATTGAATCTTTGAAATTGGGGTATTTGAAATGGGGGAAGCTCATCAGTCATAGTGTTTGAAGTGGGCGGCGAAGCTCCTCAGTTTCTAGTACGAACAAAAATTTTAAAGAGGACATCTCAGCTGGTGACGAGAGTCTAAATACGCCAGACAAGAGGAGCAACCGCCATAACGTCGTATCGGATGGGATCATCATGGGTGCACGGGTCAACTAAGGTTGAACCTCCTAAACGCATGACCTTCGAGTGCACAGGGAGCTTGGGCTTCAACTTCAAGGTCTGATGCGCTGACGAGTTAGCTTTGCGTGAGCTCTTCGCCGAAAAGAATGATAGAATAATCAGGTTCACAATTTGACGAAACCCTTGTATTTCCTCATCACCTATCCGATTGAGGGAGCAGGTCAGTCTTCGGCATCAGCCCCTCTTTCTTTATTTGATGTTTCTTGTCTTGGCATAAAGAACCTGAATCTTGGGTCTAGCTCCAAGTTAGTTGCAGGTGACCATGAGCTTTTGAGCCCAATCACCAATCTAAATGTGATCATTCAATCTTCAAACTCGCCATTATCCAACACTCAGAACATGATTCCACCTTGCGGAGAGTTTACTCCCGATTAGGTAGCTGGCCCGAAAAGCAGGGAGACAAAAAGATCATCATGAGCACATACACTTCTACTTCCCTTCCTCCCCCTATCTTGAGCTGCATCTTATTTAATGAACTCCGCCTGACAAGTATCTTGTCAAGACCAGAAAAAGAAGCAATTCTCCGCGATGTTTTCGGTAATCTCTTGGATAAGCATTTACCTATCAGTCCAATCTGCAAAATGTATTTTTGGCACCAAAAGTTTTGTGGGGATTGTTGATGCACCTTTTGTAAGCCTAATTGGGTGTGACGATTTCTCAAATCGATCAATAAAAGGTTTTGAACGACAAAGTTAAAAAAAAAATTCCTTTGCCTTTTTTATCCATCGAACTCCTTCTCAATTTACTTCCAGACCCAAGACCCGCAATTATATGAAGCATCCATCTTCTGTCCGAGGGGTCCGTGTGTCTTTCCAGATCATCTTGTTTCCTGCTCCTTCTTTTGAAGCTAAGGAATTAGCTGACTTCAAGCAAATCACCATCACTTTGTGGATTTTAGGGATTTTAAATAAACCTGGAGGTGCGTATTGGATGTTGGAGAACCACCCCGACAGCAAGTTATATTGCACTGCATAATTCAGCCTGACGTGAATAAGTTTCATAGGGATCGTGTTTTTAGTTCATGGAACTGGTGGGATTCACTTCTTGGGATCAGCCATGGTCACCTAAACTCACTGATAGCAATGATCTGTCACACATAGGTTCAACTGGTAGCGAAAGTTGGGAACATGTGCGTCACTTCGATGAACGTCCAAAAGGACTTATCGCTTTTTATCAACCTGCAGCGCGCTAGTGCTCAATCATGAAATGTTCAAAATTATGTGTGGACACTACCAGACACCGTACAACGTACAACTATCGAATCTAGGAGTGGGCTACGATATCTGTTGGGCGGATTTACCACACCGCTCTGTCCTGGACGTCCAGCTTTCAGCTGAATATGTAGCTTACATCATCGGCTACTTGGCCAAGCGTTCAGTTGCGACTGATAACAAGATCCAGGTTATTGGACATAGTCAAGGCGGTGGTAATGATGTACGGCTTCAAGCTTTTCCGAATTCGCTATAACACCAATCAAATCGGTTTCATTTACAAAAGGTTTTCTTTCTTCCTGAATATGGCGGCGCACAAAAAACTTCATTTACACTGAATAGATTCAATGGGCACTTAGTAAGCTTTGAGGCTCTCTTAATCATTTTGATATTCACAACCAGAAAGATTTCTTCCTACCTTCGGGGAAAAGTAATTAATAATAAAGCGACCGAATGAATTTCTGTGTTTAAAATGATAGCTTTTTGGCCATCGATCCAAAAACACGTCACAAATTACGTTGCTCTTTCGGGACCTTTCAAGGGTATCAGTCCACATATTTGCAAACGGCTAAGCTTTCTGGGGGGCTGTATACCTGTGGTGGTTCAGCTGTCCGCTGTGAGTCACAAATCATCATGAGTTTCCTTTCCGAACAACCTGTTGATTTGGAAAATTGGACCTCTAGAATTCAAACTACATAGCTGCTCAAAACTCGATTGTTGATGGCAACAGTGGAGCGAAGGCACTTGTTCCCACGACCTCGATCTACACCAGATACGATGAGGTTATCCAGAATCAAGCTTACGATGAGGTATGTTGATTGTAAATTCTACCCACCTATACCGTTCTGTACCACTCTTGATGATCCCTAAACCTCACTTTTGACATGACTATGGAACAGTCTGCCAGCTCTTATCTTCCAGGAGCAAAGGTTCTTGCGTTGCAAAACTCCAGCTTGTGTGGCAAGCGACACATATCCAACCATGCGTAAGTTAACTACATCAAAAGTCTTAGATAGACCCTTGCAGACTACCTGGTCACGCTTACTGATTATTTTTTTGCTCCCATACTAAATCATCGACCTCAAAAAATTCATTGATTGAGTGAATATTCATGAATTAGTGAAATGACCTTCGACCCTGCAGCCTTCAATCTTGCAGCAGATGCCATTCAGCACCCAAGATCGAGTAGCTTGGAGAATTTTGACAGTAAGCCTTTTTTTTTTTTTTCAGGACCTAAAAAAAGTGCTTAAGAAGGGTAATGCAAGTGAAAATACTCACAGGATCAACCTGTGGGCACCAAGGTATGTTTCGAGCTCCTTTTATACTAAATCATTGGGGATGTGTGCATGGATCTATTTAAAAACTCAAGCCAAACAGCAAGAAAGTGCAACTCAAAGATCCAGAAATGGGTTGTAATGGATGGGTTTGTCTCTATGAAGGAATCAAACTGACCAGATTTTCCACAGGAAGAAACTTTGTAAAAATGCTTTGGCTACTTCCGGCTGCCTTGAAAGCACTTTACTATGATCTTGGTGGAATTGGTGTCCTAAAGAGGATTTGGGATAATTATACCAAATCTGTGAGTCTGTTTTCATTAAGGTCTGAGTACCTTTGACAACAATACACAGATCCCAATTTGCTCATGAATCCCTACCCTATCTTATGCACATCAAAATGTAGAAAACTTCAAGTGAACCTAAATTACAAGTTGAGTCTTGAAACCAACTCTTATTCTGGTCATCTTCATTCCAAGAAATACTGGTTTTCAGAGGCTTACACTTTTTTTTTTCTTTTCTTAATAAACTTAATCATTATGTAAGCCCTATGTTTGCCAAAGAGGATATGCTATGGATTGTCAGCTATTTCCTGGATTTCCTGCCTTCAAATAGCCCTAAACCAGCTTTAGTTCATGTTCAGAACCTCATGAGCTATAAGGTGAGAATGCACACATTTGAAAAATCGATAGCAATTGAATTGTCAATAGTGCTCCAGCACATGATATTAAACTCAGAGAAAATGTTTTATCAAATTATCAGCCAAGTCAACATTACTGGTTAAAATTTAGTGTGTAAATCCTCAAA
Source organism: Cronartium quercuum f. sp. fusiforme G11 (assembly GCA_015951145.1). Taxonomy (NCBI): domain Eukaryota; kingdom Fungi; phylum Basidiomycota; class Pucciniomycetes; order Pucciniales; family Coleosporiaceae; genus Cronartium; species Cronartium quercuum. The sequence goes on from MU167215.1 coordinate 598,713, forward strand.
ATGTTTAAACTTTTATAATGGGTAATGTCAAATCAATAGCACTCAGAAAAAAAAAAAAAAAAAATTACATAAATAAAATGACTTTTTGGTGGATGAACTTTGAATTTAATCATTTACATTCTTTGAGGTATTCTGGTTACCAAATGATCAAACTCAAGCATGAGATGTTCATTACTTGGATAGTTAGAACCTGTGACTGGCACCACTGGTGTGATTAAGTCTGACACTCATTTAGAGATACCATCTTTGTTATTGTAGTTCGATACAAAGCTCCAGGAGGAACACTAAATAGCCATGGATGAAGGAACAACCTCATATTGAAACCTCCGACAGAGGCATCGGCTTAGTCTCTCCTCCAAACACCCCCTGACTTCCTTAATCCAATTCAAGGCAATTATAAGTGCAATGAAGCTTGATCCCCAAGATTGTATCTTGATCTTGGCCATTAAAAGGCTGTCGAAACAAGACACGGTGGAATAATGAAGATAGCTCTGACCTATCCATGAGCTCATTCCATTTTCTTCACCAACTTGCACTCCAGTAGAGAGAGAGAAAGAGAGAGAAAAGAACAACCCCTCGATCATTACGTCAATCTACATCTGGTAAGAAACCCTTCATAAAGAATTAATAGCAAGAATGACCAAGTTCGATGCTAAACCATCACTACAAACAATCTTCCATGAATCACTTAAAGCATTTATAGATTCTCCTCCCCATCCCCTTCACGTTCCAATAATTCTGCATAATCATCCGCACTAGCAAACACAGCAGCACCACTACCCCATTTCTTCTTTTTCTTCTTTCGATCTTTCTCACTCTCGCTCGATTTTCTCGTCAAGAGATTTTCATCTTCATCAGTTCGATTTCGCTTCTTACCGCTCGTCCGAGGTTCTTCTTCTTCTTCTGATTCATCGAACGCCATAAGATCATCCATATCCTCGACTATCATCGTGCTCGACACTCCATCATCATCTTCATCATCCTGTTTGTCATCTTCTACTAATCCTTCAAACTCTTCATCATCCTCGAATCCATCATCATCATCTTCACTACCTACCACATCTCCATCTAAATCTCCCATCGAATTCTTCATCGCCTTCCAAATTTCATCTTCTTCAATATCAGTTTCTATTGAACCATCATCAGATCCACCTTTTCCACCAAAATCACCAAATTCATCATTATCTAAGTTTAATTTTAATTTTTGATTATTATTCTTTTTCTTTTGTTTTTCTTCTTTCATTTTCTTTAATTCAAATTTTTGACTGAAATATTTATGAAAGAATATCTAATTTTATCAAGGGTAAAGAACAAAAAATAAAAATAAAAATCAACAAATCAACAAATCTAAATAGAAAGGAAAAACAAATTGAGGTATGAATCTTTTTTTTTTTATACTCACTTTATCAACTTCAATTTCATCTAAATCTTTATCAACAAAACTTTTAGAATTTAATTCTTCAACTTCGTTATTATCAAATTTTGACTTTTGATGATGATTAATTTTATTAATAAATCCAATTCGATCATGTAAATTAGGTTGCATTATAGCAGGACCTTTAATAATAGTTTTTTTTTTGGAAAGTTTTTTATAGATAAATCTATCTAAGAATTGATTTAAGCTATGTATTTCAATTGTATCCACTATTGATGAAACTCTTTTACCTTCTAATAATTCTCTTACATTTAAACATACAGCTGGATGATAATGTGATAACAATGGGATCTAGAAAAACAATTACCTTGTCAGCTCAAACAAACAAACAAAGAAAAAATTGTAGAGAGGAAGACAAGAACTTACTAATTCCAATAGTGGTGAAGATGATGCATTCGAATACTTTGGTTCACGTTTCCTTCCATCATATTTCATTATAGTCCTTTCATCGTCATCATTATTATTAATTGTATTTGATCTATCTGTTTCTACCTGTTTTTCTTCAATTGGAATCGAATTTTCAAGTAATTTTCTAAAATTGATTCCACTATTTGTAAATAACTGTATTTAAAATCCAATAAATGTAAATATGTTTCTTGTATAGAAGAAGAAGAAGAAAAACTTACATCATCAAGTAAAACGAGTGTGGAACAAATAAAAGGAGCTTGATGAAAACTTAAAACTTGTATAATCCTTCTAACAAAAGCAATAATACGGTTTTCGGATTTATCTAATTTCATAGACTTAAATAATAAATTAAGAAATAAACTATGTTTTGAAATCGAATTGATTAATCTGAAATCTAAGATAAAATCATATAAAATTCTATAAAATCTATCTTCTAATGAAGTTTTAATTTTGATAATTTGTTGTAAAATCATTAAAGCTTGAATTGAAACTGATATTGTGGAGGAATGTATGATTTTAAATAAGTTTTCTAATTCATTTAAAATTTTGATGTTTTGATCTAATTTACTATAAGGCAATGAACGATTTAAACCAGTTAAAATTGCTGACATTAATTTAGTTTTAGTTTCATTGATTGGATCTTCATTATTAATTTCATCTTTCTTTTTTTTCCCTTTGCCTTTATTCTTTTGTTGTTTTTCTTGTTCTAATTTATGATTTAATTCTATCTCATCTTCATTTTGTTCTTCCTCTTCCTCTTCTTCTTCATCATCATTCATTTCTTTGCCTAACAAATCTTTAAAGAGTTCGAAATAAACTTCAATCAATTTATTTGAAATTGATTCATCATTATCTTTAGATAATGGAATTTGATTTAAAGTAATGGTACCGTAATATTTTCCATGATGATGATTTTGTTGTTTTAAATCAATTTTTAGAATTAAATTAGTAATCTCTCTAATTAAAATAGATTTCATATTAGGATGAAATTCTAATAATTTTAATAAATAATAACTTGATCTAGAACAGACAGATTTATCTTTATCCTTTAATTTGTTTATTAACAGTCTTAATAAATTGTGTTCTTGTTCTGGCTTATCATTTAATAAATAATATACATATGTTACACTTTGCAATCTATTAAATACTAATACGTCTTGTGAGATTGACTATATCAAAAAAAAAAAGGAGATCAAAATATAAGCATACAGTGTACATTTGAAGATATTGAGAGAGAGTGAAAGATAATAGATTTGTGTGGGTTTGTAGATCGAATTTTTTTTTTTTTTTTTTACCTCAATAACGCTTAATAAATCAAAATACCATTTCTTAAACCAATCCTCAAAACACCAAATAGCTAACCATTCATCACCTTCAACTCTACCATTAAATTCAATTTCCTGTTGCTTTTTATTATGATTGATATTCTTAGACCTTAATTGATTTACACAAATTAAACCATTAATTTGATCATTAAAATATTTCAATTTTCTATTAGGCAAACCACTTTGATTGATCCCATTTTCTTTATTATTACCTCTTAACCAATTAATTAAAATCTTTAAAGATTGATTTGATTCTTCTCTACTCTTTTTTTTACATAAAGTCAAGATTGAATTCAGATGATTAATAGAAAATAAAGGTGATGATGAAATTAACATAATCAATACATTTAATTTATCTTTTAATGTACCTCCAATTAATATTTTATTTATGAAACTTTTGTCTGCTTCTGCTAAACCTATTTTAATTGATGAATTCTTATTACCTGGTCTAAGTGATTCTAAATATTCTTGTGAAATTTTATTTAAAACAAATTCCCCACGTAATTTTAATTCTGTTAACTTTTCTGTTGTAAGTGCGTGATTTGTTTGATTGGAATTAAGTGGTAAAGGTGGTAAATATGACGTATCGTACCAAACAGGTTTAGGTTCGATGAGCTATATAAAAACAAGTAGAGGATCGAGCGTTAATTGATATCGAAGTAATTTTCAATGTAAGATTAAAAGATGAGATAAGCATACCCATGATGTACCACTAGTAGGTGTGGAGTTCTGATTAACAGACTCAGTTGGGAGAGCAACTGGTGTAGGAACAGCTGCTGCAGATGCTCGGACGGCCTCAAGGCGACGCTGAATTGCCTTGGCAGCTTCTTTAGTTTTCCTCGCTTCAAGCTCTTCATCAGTAAAACGTTTCTTTGAATTCTGAGGATTAACTTGTGTGGTTACTTGCTTAATTTTTTCCGATTGAATTGATTCCTTTTCCTTGTTAGATTGTAATTTCTTATCTTGTTTCCTATTTGAATTTAATTCCTTTGAAGATTCTATCTTATTCTCTTTTCTACTAGTAATTGATTCATTCGATACAGTTGATAAAGATTTCTGAACTTGGTTTTCTTTCAATCGAGTTGATTTAATATTCTCTTTAACTTGTTTAAATTCAACTTTGTCTTTTGATGAATTACTTTTGTTTAATCTTTTATTTAATTTTCCATTATTACCAGGTAAACCAAGTTCAGCAACTAAAGCCTCAAGTTCGTTTGCTAATTTTGGCTATATCATTTATGTATGTCAGTATCCTTGGAAGAAAGACAAGAGTAGCTGTGATTTCCTGAAAGATTAACTTACATCACTTGAACTTTGATCTAATTCCATAATTTTTTCATTTTGATCATCTTTCTCAGCTTGATGAATGATTTTGAGATCATTTTTATCTCCACCTAATTGATTCACAACTTGATTTAAATTCAATTGATCATTTTTAGATCTATTCAATTTCTTGAATGATTTTGATTTTTCTTCAGAAGATTGATTGATGGTTGTTTTTGTTGACTTGTGTTCTGAAGATGTTGTTTTTGATTTTTGTTTGATTTGATTAGAATTCAATTTTGAAATAATCAATGAACCTATATCTGAATCAAGTTTAGTCATGTCCTTTTTTATTTGATATAATATTCTTCCAATGTTCTCTGAGTTGAAGTGAAATTATTTCGAGTTGGGTTAAGGCATGAATTTTTGAGTGGGTTCAGTGTTTTTTTTTTAATAGAAATTTGTTACAGTCTGAGTGACTCGAGTCATGTAATTTTATGCTGCGGATGATGTTTTACTGTAATTGTAATCCGCAGTCAAGTCTCTGCCAATTAAGTCTCTGAAATATTTCACTGAACATGTAAATTCTGACTCACTTCCATCAAATTCTAAATCAAGGTATCAATAAATTGTTCCAATCATCAAAATAATGGGAGTTCCAAGTTCAAGAGCTTCACTTCTATCACTTGTATCACTAAAATCTCACCCTTCATCTACAATCGATACAACTAGAAACTTACTCTTTCGTTCAAAGCCATCATTCCTACAAACTTCAACAAGAAATTTACTAACCGGTTCACCTATAGCAACATTACCTACACCTATAGTATCATTCTTCGACCCATCAATAAACGATTTCCCATTACCAGCACGTGATGCACCACCTTTATCTCCTCCACCTACAAGATCATCTCAAACTATCCCAAGACCAATAAGTAGAGCACATGAACCACCACCTTTGCAATCAACAACATATTATTCATCAAATATAAATCAAATATCTTCTAGATCTGGAACTTTATCACAATTAACGAACTTAAATCTATATGGTAAAAAAAATGATCAACAAGTCAAAAACAAAAAAAATCATTATAGTTTAATTAATGGTGCAAGTGGTATACCAAAAAATCCCAACTTGATCAAAAATCATGAAAATAAATTATTAAATGTGGAATTAGGTTTAAGTGTACAAGTTGGTGAAGATGCATATTTTCTAAGGGATGATTCTTTGGGTGTTGCTGATGGTGTAGGTGGTTGGAGTGGTAGAGCAGGTGCAAATTCAGCTTGGTTTTCAAATAGATTGATGCATCGTAAGTTTCAAAATCAACTTGTCAGAAGAATATGAGAACTGTCCCTTTCCAAAAAAAAAAAAAAAAAAAAACTTATTTCTTTCTTTCTTTTCAGATTGTTCATCTGAATTAGCAAAATATAGTGATCCAGAAGATATAAAATTTATAAATTATAATAAATTAGATCCAGTAGACATTTTACAAACAGCATATGAGAAATCAATAGATGAATCTAAATTAGAAGGTATAGTAGGTTCTACAACAGCACTAATAGCAGTTTTACGTGAAGATGAACTAAGGATAGCTAATTTAGGAGATTGTTGTTGCTCGTTAGCTTTTTCTTCTTCTTTTTGTCCCCCTCTTGATTATTAATTCTTTGTTCTATTATTGTTATAATAGGATCATTCGAGGTAATGATTATATCTTCAGAACTGAAGAACAACAACATTCATTTAACTATCCTGTACAAATTGGTACAAACTCAAAATCAATACCTATTAAAGACGCCCAAAGATACAATATAAAAGTTCAAAGAGATGATGTAAGCTACCCTCCAAAAAAAGTCTTTTTTTCATAATTAATTCAAAAAAAAAAAAAGGAAAAAAAAAACTATACTAAAAAGGGTTTTTCTTTGATTTAGATTGTAATTTTAAGTTCAGATGGATTAAGTGATAATTTATTCGATGAAGATATATTAGAAGAAGTTTTAAGAAAGAAACCATGTAAACCTGATAATTTATCAAAAGAATTAGCAAATAGAGCTAAAACAGTTTCACTAGATCAATTAGCTGTTGCTTCACCTTTCTCTCAAAGAGCTAATGAAGAAGGCATACATTATGTTGGTGGCAAAAATGATGACATATCCGTTTTAGTTGCTGTTGTTAGAGACCTTTAAAACAAACCAATTTAAAATTTTGTGTTCTTTTTAATTTTAATGTACACTTTCATTTGTATGGTTTTTTTTTTCTAATTAACACAAAACAGGATAAAAGATTTTCCCTCTTTAGTTTATTTGTGACATTATAAAAGCTTTTGTTATAGTTTATCTTTTTAGTCTCTATTTTATATCCATATACAGTATATCTTTTTATAAAGTTTATGAAAAAAAAGAAGAAAAAAATAAAAATTCAATCTATACAAAACTTCACTCAGTATTTGAGTGTTTCTGTTTTTTTTTTTTTTTTTTTTTTTTTTGTTTAGGAAAGTTTTGATATACCTTTATAGGGATATGATTTTTGTTTACAAAGGTTCATGAATTTTGATGACTTGTGTGAGGTAATTTTTTGACGGCTTTCAATGATGCTATGTTAATTAAAGGGGTGTGTACTGTGAGAACGATGTAAAAAGGTGCTATATACTGCTTCGTTCGGCAAAAAAAAATCCATATAGAAATATATCGGTCACAGATACATATGGATTGAGCCTTCGGCAAAAGTTGGAGATATGAAATATTAACCGGATATGCCGGGTGATGGTGGGACTCGGGAATCGGGATAGACCGGGTGACCATGCATTAGTGTCTCTCTCAAGGCCGGTGCTCACCACCATCGATCCACCTACCCATTTGTAGGAATGATGGCTTTGAACCAAAAAGTAAGTTTCTAGTTGTATCGATTGTAAATGAAGGGTGAGATTTTAGTGATACGAGTGATAGAAGTGAAGCTCTTGAACTTGGAACTCCCATTATTTTGATGATTGGAACAATTTATTGATACCTTGATTTAGAAGGTGGCTGGTGGTTGAGGTGAACTGGTAGACTGAGATGGAGCCTATGGATATTGAACTGGACCAGTGTTCTATGGACTCAGCTAATAAATGAAAAATATATCTGATAATAACACAGTTATTGGGTTCATGGAAATTGTATGAATAGTTTAGGACCTGCAGAAATCAAAGTAAGTAGTTCAAAGGCTCTTTCTTACTGTCTACATGTGACTTTATATATTAATATGAGAAATATGGATTTTTGCTATAATCGAATTTTTCATCTTTCCATTTAGGATTACCTTAATATGAGCTTTGATTTTGAAAAAAGGGTTTTGTTTAGCATTCAAAAGGGCACTGGAAATTACTTTAAAACCTAAAGCTTGGGAGGCAGATTTAGATGGAAAAGCTTTGGATTCCAAGTTTGATGTTTTAGAAACTGATTTTTACATTGATGATGAAGCTCCTGCACTTCCACCTAGATCTCCTAATGATGAAATGAATGAGATGAATGAAATCCTTGGTATCTCATTTCAATTTGAATGTAAACGTGAATCTGATACTTAAATATTATCAGAGGCTCAAAAGTTTATCAGTTTATTAAACAGTCACTCATTCAAGTTCAAAGAAAGTACAGAAAAGGAGACCCTCTCTGTATTTTCAGTGCCCTTTTGAATGCTAAACCCCTTTCTTTAAAATCAAAGCTCATATCAAGGTAGTCCTAAATGGAAAAATAAAAAATTCAATTATAGCACAAATCCATATTTCTCAGATTAATATATAAAGTCACATGTAGACAGTAAGCAAGAGCCTTTGAACTACTTACTTTGATTTCTGCAGGTCCTAAACTACTCATACAATTTCCATGAACCCAACAACTGTGTTATTATCGGATATTTTTTTCATTTATTAGCTGAGTCCACAGAACACTGGTCCAGTTCAATATTCATTGGCTCCATCTCAGTCTACCAGTTCACCTCAACCTCCAGCCACCTGTCTGGCGCAATCTCTATTGGCTACACCTCAGCCTTTAGGTTCAACTCAACCTTTAGCCACCAGACTGGCTTGGTTGCCACACCAGCCTAAGCTCCATGTGTGTGGGCTCACAGAATGCTCAGTCTAGCTCAAAGTACCTCTGCACCAGATTCACCTTCAGCAGATGACCTGGCTCAAAGTGTATCTACACAGACTGTCAGTGGTAGCTTCTGTAAGGCTACCTACCTGAACAAGGCAGAGGGAGTGAAGGGTCTTGTACACCCCTTTTGAAAAACTTATGCTAGTAGTACTGGGAAAGTAACACTCCACTCTGATCCTGTCAGGGGGGAGCTTCTGTTAGGCTTCCTCCTGGCTAAGAAGGTTCTAGACTAAGAGCTGAATAAGCCTTAGATGAGTCTACACTGGAGTTCCCCAAGTGTAGACTACAGTTAATTGACCACTAATAAGAGGGTTTGGATGAAGATCTTGGGACTTACTCCCCGAGGATGACCTGTCTTTGAAGCTGGGCAAACAGCTTCCTGCAGAATCTATCCTGACTATAGGCCTTGTTGGGAGTTCTATGAATCCTCAACTTTGCTCCTTCCTATAAAAGCTTATTGTTTACTCTAATCCTTGGTGAGACCTTACTATCACCAAGGGGTCCTAGAGAGAGGTTGCAATCCTCCTATTGTTTGGTTGAGTTGGACTTCTGTTACTAACACCTGATGGACCTTTGCACTATTGAGCTGATATATTCTATGGAAGATATCCTCAAGTGTGCTAGTGGTTCAATTTGGTGGTAGTGGTAGAAGATGAGGAGAGAGGCTCACTGCTGAGCAGGAAAGGAGGGTTTATATACCTTTCAGGCTCTCTCCTCCTCACTCTTAGGATATGGGCTGGCTTGTGGTTCCAGCTCATGCTATTACATGACCATGTGGGCCAGTCTGTGGTTTTGTTACTCTAGTGACAGGGCCTGCTAATTGGCTCCTGTTATAAGTATATTATGCTTATGACTCTTGAAACTGAGCCTGAGGTGAAGTTTCATGTTCCTACATTAGTGTTACATATGTATTACACTATGTGCTCTATATGTAATACTTATGTTACACTTGGTACATTGTGTATTACATCTTGTTATACATGATTACAGTGTGTAATCATGTTTATTTCAGTTTATGGGACTGCTGTGCAGTCCTCAAGGCTGACAGATCCTACTTTTACAAGCCAGGATGCTCTTTTCCTGCTTGGGTGATTCTTTAGCTCCAACCCTTGTGAGTCCTCACAGACAAGGGTATTATCAAGAAAGGTCTACCAGCCTGTGAGTGAACCCCTTAAACTAATACCTATCACCCTGTCCATATCAAGGCAACTTGTTGACAAGAGCAGACAAGGAACTTTTTTAGTTCTCTGATTGTTCTTGTTTTTCACCCAGAGCTAGCACATGAGCTTTCCCTTTATGCAAACTAACTTCCTTTTCTTTTTGCTTAATGCACCAGGTGCTGAAAGGTGTGTACTGTATGCCTGTGTATCACTGCACAGTTCACAATTGTACTGATGTTCATGAGCTGACATCATGATGAACATGGATCAGTGACTTGTATTGAATGGATATGAGTAACAAGGGTGGGCTTGAGCCCTTGGGCCATCACCCCCCAGGCACTAAGGCACTGGATTTGAGAGAGATTCTGAGGTGATTTCAAACATGACACTGTGTGCTCTCATAGACAAGTCACCTTCATATGGACAGGGTGAACATGCTTAACTGGATACCAAGATGTTAGTTCATTCAATGCAGATGACCAGGCTCACTTTCAAGTCACAAGTTTATCTTTTTCAGTAAATGTTTTTGGCCACTGCTAAATAACACATGTCATTTAGCAGCCCCAGTGCATCTTGGGGCAAGTATTACCCAAATGTGCCAGGATCCTGGTGCATATAGGTATGCCAAACTGGCACCTGTTGATGTGCCATGTGCCAATGTCAACATGTTCCAGACTATTGACCCATCTGGAAACACATTTGCCAAGATCTTGGTGCATGTACCAACATTTTGGCTCATTCAAGAATATTTTAGTGCATTTAAAGGCCAGGTACAATTAGCTTGATATATTGGCATGTGTTACAGCATAGAGGCCCTAAAGCCATTTTATAAAATCCTCAAAAATCAGAACAAAAGTTTCTCCCATTCAGTGGGCTTTCCTGAATTTTTTTTGGTACTTTTTTCTTGTTTTTACACACCTTATGCTCTGGTTTGAGGCAAATCCATGTAATTTGGCCAAACCCAGAGCATTATGGAGGGTGAACACTTCTAAAAATCACAAAATTTCAGCAGACACATTTAAGTATCTCGCTGGAAGACCCTGAATTTTTGGGATGATTTGAGTCTATTTTAGGCTGTTTTTGCCTTTATCCAAGCCAGGGTACCAGACATATGTGTACCTGGGTCTTGGAATGGGCAATTTTGTTGGCGCATGGAAGTGTCTGGTTCATAAGTATTAAGGGAATTGAGCTTCTACATAATTTTTCACCAAGCATATGGAGAATTTAGTGCATGTCAAATGGCATCTGGCTCATGGTACATTCCATCAGTCAAAATACACAATGTTGGCGCATGAGCTGAGCCAAATTCCATGCTTTTTGGCTCATGGGGCTTCTAACGCTGAAGATTTCCCCTAAGAGCGGCTCTTGAGATTTCCAATTGTCGGATGCTCTCAAGTTGTGTGACATTATTGAGTCTTGAGAGTGAGACCCAATCTTTGGGCTCGGGTATCCGATCCGTCGGTCAGTGTTGAGTAAGTGCGGACCAACCGGAACACGGTCGCGGGTAAAATGATGTCATATTTTGGCGTTCATTTTCCCTTCCACTCCTCACCTACACGTTGTCCAGTACTTCGACCAAGCTCAAGAAAATGACAAGTCAAGACAATTCAACTCCGAAGGCAACCCTCTATGTATTTCAAGGCTCACTATGGGCATCAGTCCCTCAACTTGGCTTGATTGAGAAAGGCTATACAACTGATCAGTATAATCTCAGAACGGTCAATCTATGTATGTGTATTTTTCATTTTTACAGGCCTTTGAATGAAAAATGGTCTGACTGGGAAAAAAAAACATCTTCATGGTACGGTAGTCAAAGGAGAGAATTTTTGGTAGGTGTGGATTTTGAATTGAAGTTTCTTAAGTGCGCCAAGATCAAACTATCATTGAGTTTTGTTAAACATTCCTTCCTACTTTTTATTCTCAGTCCCGAATTTCTCAGATTAAACCCTAGAGGGACAGTTCCAGTGCTTGTGGTACCTGTGTAAGCTTTCTATCTATCCATGCCTGGTTTTTGCTTTACTCTCCATCAATTACAATCTGTACTAGTATGTTTAACAAAAGACCTCTAAACTCCACTCCCCCCTTCCCCCCCCAAAAAAAAATATTTGTAGGATCAATCCAGAGCCCGATCACCCGCAAAAATATAAATCATTGACAGACTCAGCACAAATTCTCGAATTCTTAGACGTTTCTCGAAAACCACACTCGAGTCATCATAGCTCGAACTTGAACCCAGCACCGACACTCTCACCTGCAATTATTAGTGCTAAGATGGAATCAGATAAACTAATTAATCTGGTACATGACGAACTTCATGATCTAAACTTTCTGAAGCGTGGTTGTTTAAATTGGGAGGATGTAGAAAAGAAAGGTAGTGAGTATTCTGTAATTAAACAGTTTATTAATAATCGAATTGAGGCTCTTGAGAAATATAGTGAGGAGAATTCGACAGCTACAAATGCCATCAAATCCGTTTGGGAAGGTCAGTACTTCTTTTACACAATCATTCATATGTGTCTTTTTTTTATTAATTTGACATTATACGTAAAATCACTAAACATCCTTCGTTCTTTGAAATGGTTTGTGAAGACCGATTGAAATCTGATAAACAGATCATGGAAATCTATTCAAAAAGTGCAACTCCAGAAGTTGCGAACGAATTTTTCAAGCGAACTCTTAAAGTTTGGGAGAAGGTTGTAATGATGTTAGGAAAGATATTTAGAACGATAGCTAGTCATAATGGTTCGTAACCATCTTCTTATTCCTATTTTCGACTGAAACCTGAAAGAGCGCCTCAAAATAGATTTTCCAAAACTTATCAAAAATTATTTGTTGTGAATGAAATAAAGGTGATTATATTCTAGGAGAACAGATCTCACTTGTCGATCTTCATATTGGCGCTTGGCTCGCTAGACTCTTTACAATATTGGGATATGCAGAAGCTCCATCATCTTCAACTAATCCCACCTCTGGATTGAACCTACATCAGCGCCTCCAGAGTGTCTTATCAATCGGGGAGTTGGTTTTTGATCAAGAAGAGTTGAAAAAAGTATGTGTTGGTATTGAGAAGTATTGGAGCGTGTTGAGTGCGCGTGACAGCTTTCGTCAGGTTTATGCTGATGGACTTCATTAAGGAGTAAATTGAAGTTAAGGCAAATACTTTCATTCGGCGGCATGTGTTGAAGTTTTGAAAATTGTACCATTTTTTTAAAGTTTCTCTATTTACATTCTTCAACCTACTGTACTACTTCGAAGATGATAGTCAGACTTTGTTATAAATACTGAGGTAACCTACTTATTTTTTCCTTTGCCATGATTTGATGTGACCTTTGTAAAACAAATGTAGGGCAATAACACGTGCTTTTCATGTAAAACTATTCTGATGTTCTTGATTAACGAAAGGTGACCACCTACGTTGTACAACAAGTGAAATGGTATTGTAGATACTCATTAGTCTGAGAGAGATTTTGGGTTAGCTCTTGTAAAATTGTACAGCAGAAGCCAACAACAATGAAAAGTTATTGTAAAAAAGGACTTCCAGTATCTTGGGCCCAGACCTTGAGCATGGCTCTATTGAGCTTAATCAAGTGAGTTCTGCTTTCGGGATTGACCAGGTGCATGCAGCTTTCCCTTTCCATAGTAGTCTTTGTAAATTGACTTGTGAGCTGTTGAAGGGTTTTTGTTTTTTTTGTAATACTCTTCGGATGATTCAACCAGAGGTGTCAACTCATTTTAAAAACTTGCTTGACCCCAAGATTGTTTCAGCCATGCCAAGTTTTTGACTACCTTATGGGCCTACCAAGAAAGTTGAGTTTGTGTTAAACTCTTGACTAAAGTTATCAATGGAATCAATTTTTCTCACATTGGAATTTTTTTTTTCTTGTCGAATGATTCATTGATTTCCAAGTTTTCAAACCCCCCACACTTTCTCCTTTTTTTTCTGTTTCCCTTCCTCTTGCTCAACACTTTTTTTTTTTTTTTTTTTTTTTTTTTTTTTTTTTTTTTTTTTTTTTTTTTTTTTTTTTTTTAAAAAAAAAAAAAAAAAAAAAAAAAAAAAAAAAAAGAAAAAAACTGACTCAAGAAATAATTTCATAATATTAAAAAAAAAAGAAAAAAAAAAACAAAGACTACCACTGCAAAACGTCAAATCAAGCCGGATATACACTCAAATCCTCCTCTTCCTCCCTAAAACATTTTTCTTCACACGCTTACAAAATATATATATAAAAATGTCCACCACCGTCCCCATCCAAAAAAATAAAATAAATAAATAAATAAAGAAAAAAAAGAGGATCAAAAGCTTAGGGGTTGAGAGATACTGAAAAGAGAATTAGCTGGTAAACTTAACGAAACAAAAACGGACGCGCAAACGATTCAAAGGAAGAAGGATGATAGAATGATGATTTGATAGATGAATGTAAATGGGAGGGGAAGAGAAAGAAGAAAAACAACAAGCACAATCACAATCAGATCAACGCGAGAAAAGAGATAGAAAGAGATGAAGAGATGAGATAAATAGAAGAGATGGAGAGAAGCACGAGTGCTATAGAAAACTACAAAGATTTACCGGGGGAGAAGCGGTAGATCGAGTGCTTGATGGCATTCAGATGGTGTTGGTGAAGGAGAGAGAGAGAAAAGGCACAGCAAGATGAATTCTCATGTGCCACTAGCTGAACCCGTTGCGCTGTAAAAAAAACGAGAGGTGGTGTAAGTGTATTGAAGGAAGATAAGATTGGAATGTCGAATAAACAAAACCTTTGACGCCTTTTCTTTAACATTTCTTTCTTTAAAGCTGCTCCATCTAAAGGTTTAAGTAACTCAAAAGCGCATAATAAATCTTCGGAAACACTCATCACTGCTCCAAAGTTATCAAACTCTATAAGAAAAAAACTTATCAGGTCTATTCAAATTGTAGTGTATGAAGGACATATAGATTTTTTTTGGCAAAAAAAACCAACCTCCACAATAATTTGGAGCCGAGAAAATGGTAACGAGTGTACGTTCGTTCCAAAATTCATAACCATCTTCAACAACCATATGAGCACGACAAATTAGATCAAAATCATGCCTACGTCACATCCGTGGACCCCCCCAAAAAAACAAAAATCCGACTTTCAATCAGTATTTTTTTTTTTTTTTTTTTTTTTAACATGTTTGACCATAGGTAAGTTTTACGCGTTACGGAAATTTAACACATCCTTCTGAAAAGTATATCCTAATATTTTTAACCATTTTTATTTTTTTTTTTTTTTTTTTATTTTTTTTTTAAAAAAAAGAAAGAAACTGAACAAACCTAGTCAAAAATTCACCAATAACTGATTTTCCAAAACAATAAGAAACACCACGTTCATTATCTTCCCAATCTGTCGCAGTATCAGATGGATCTGACCATAATAAATCATTCAATAAACCAAAATCTGGTACATCTGTTGGTCTTTGAATTCTTCTGATATCATTCATATTATTTAAAGATGGTGATAAACCACCATGTACACAAAATATTTTAGATGCTACTACTGCTGAAATTGGTAAACAATTAAATACATCTATAAACGTTTTCCAAATTTTTATATTACATCTTCTTTTACATTCGTCATAAAATCCATATACTGATTTTTTTTTTTCATTGATTGATTGTTAATTTGAACGTTTAGATGGTGAATTATTTTGTTTTGGTTTTTTGAAGGAATGGTAGTTGGATGATTATGATAATATAAAACGTGTTTCAAAGTTTAATGTTTCGAAATTTATGTTTATACATATCAGATTTAAGGGTCATGTGATCAAGTGCGGTGCCAAAAAGTTTCGAGTTTTGTACATTTGTGTGTGACGCGAGTCAGGAGGGTTTAAGGTTTAATGAAGAAGATTGATGCATGGATTTTTAGAAGTTCAAGGAAAGTGGGAAGAAAAACGTAAATCGAATGGGTCAGATTAATATGAACTGGTTTCAGAGATGGGCTGAGAAAAGAGGGATAGGTCCTGAAACGATCCATCAAAAAAGAAAACCCAACGAAGGTTTTTGAGATCAATAGACCTACCAAGCCCTGACCATATGGTCCAGCTTGGTTGAACTCGTGCTCAGGATCGAGGATGAAAGCGAGAAAGAATAGAAAAGAAAAAGAATAGAATAGCTAGATCACGTACCTCTAGTCACGTTCGCGCACTCATGATTACCCCTAAGCAAAAAGAAATTCTCTGGATATTTGATTTTATAACATAATAATAATAAGATGGTTTCTAAACTTTGTTTACCTCTATCAACGTAATCACCTAAGAATAAATAATTAGAATTGGGTGGGAATCCGCACATTTCAAATAATCTAATTAAATCAGAATATTGACCATGTACATCACCTACAATTTTAACAGGTGGACTTAATTCAATTAAAGTAGGTTGACTTAAAAATACTTCACGTACAGCTAAACATATCGCGGTGATTTCCGTATTCTTTAAACAAACTGATTTGGTGATCTTTGTACTATAACCTACGTCTAATAACTTATTAATCATTTCATCTATATCAAACGTTTGACCGATTTGTGTATTATGATTATTTCCCAAAGTATTATTATTTTTGTTTGGATGATTATTTGTGTTTAAATGCGGGTTAGATAGAATGGTTGATGTAGTCATTTCATCTAAAGTTGATCCTGCTTGATCTTGATTTGTTTGAGTGCCAGTTGAAGGACCTGCTTCGATAATTCCATTAGGTCCATATGAATTATTATTATTGTTAGTATTGTTATTATTATTGTTGTTGTGAATACCAGTGGTTGATGAGATTGAATCCTGTTGACGATGATGAGATGTTGTATCAAGGTGAGCTTTTCGATTTATAACATCGATTTGAGATGATGAATCGGTTTCCTCGTTCGTATTCGAATCTCTATCTCTAAATTTAGTCTTGAGTTTCTTGGATGGATTGTTACCCATCTTTAAATTTGATTAGATTAGTGAGTGAGTGAGTGAGTGAGTGAGTGAGTGAGTGAGATTGAGAGAAGATGATTTAAGGAAATGGCCCGATTGAGATGATTTGAGTGTGTGATTGATTGATTGTTTTTATTTATTTATTTACTTATATTTTAATGAAAATGTTGTTGGTCGTTTTCAATTTGCTGTTTGTTTTTATTGTTTTTATTTCTTTTCTTAAATCTCTAATTTTCTGATGTGATGTGAATGCTTGTGATAAGAATTTAATGAGCGTTTTGAGTTTGAGCGAGGAAGTACGGCATGACTGAAGGTGGAGGACCCTGTGGAAACCCATACCCCACGTGACATGGCTGACTTGTGTAACCCTATGAACCCAGCTGTCAGTAACCGTAACCGGACCAAGAGATTTTTGACCCCGCTTCCTCGATTTGGTTGTCAAGCCTGGTGATGAAATATTTTTAACCTCATCTCTATCTTTCACTCGATTTTTCTCCCTCTCTCTCTCTAGAACAAAAATCGAAAAGACTATTAAATAATAAAACTAAGGAGTTTGAAGGATTTATTAATAGATAGACATCCTTAGAGTTCTCATTGTCTTCATCGATTCAATTTTTTAAATATAAATGACAACAATCATCTACATCCAGAAAAACCTCACACCAACAAAATCACACCCCCTTCTAAAATAATTTCAAACGAGTTTCAAAAGAATCTGATGGTACCGCATTCACTTTGACTCCTTCCTCAAACACACATTTTGTTATTCCCAGCTTTAACCCCACATATCAGATCTCACGATCGAGATCATCTACTAACACACTCACATCCAGGCCCACTGAACTATCACCATCACCTTATTATCATGAAACTTTGGATCTCAGGATTCCTGATCAAAAATGCTTTGGCTAGTAGATACCAATAGGATAGAGTGACATGATTTGTATATAACCAACTGATCATTGGTTATTTTAAAGGTGATACGAAATTTTCTAAACTTGAATACCGAATTAAGATCTTAGACTGGATTTAAATAATGTTTTCAACAATGATAAATTTCCTTCCTCCATGTATTTTTTCTAATTTCTATAAGGTATAACAAAAAAAATGAATCCCCATGACTAGATTACCAAAAAAAAAAAAAAAAACAAGAAAGAAAAGAAAAGAAAAATAGTTTCAATTTTGTTTGTTTGTTTGAAGAGTTATTAATATGTTGCTGATTGAATAATTAAACCATAGATTTTTATCATGCCAAATTAAACTTGATAGTTTGGATTTTTTTAAAAAAAAAGTAAATTTTAATCTAATTCATTTTTACAATACTTCCTCAAATATATATATATATATATATAATATCATGATGGACTTGTCAAAGTTTATAATGATTTCTTATTCAAACATTTTATTCTAAAGACTCTCTTGTCTTTCTAAATGACTTAAAGAAAACATAATTCAAAATTGTATCTAGTTAAAAACTCATAACAAAAAAGAAAGAAAGAAAGAAAGACTCTAAATAGTTTGAAATATTAAAATATACATATATATAAAAAGCACTTTTTTTATTAAAAAAAAAAAACATATATATATATGCTAGTAAGTCCTTCGTACCTCGGTGGTACTATCTCAGGTTAGACAAGTCAAAGGTCCAAGTTCAATGCACTCTTAGATTTCATCAGGAGAAGTTATCAATCAAATCACAGAACACTCTCTGACATATGTAATCTTGTAATCTAACCAACAGTCATAGAGTCTAATGGGAGGAAATTGGGCTACCTCACCTATGTTCATCTAGTTTACTCACAACTGATTAGCTTGAGCGTCACAATAAAGCCAATTGGGGACCGAGGCTATGTTTGTCTCAAGTAGGAAGCATACTCACATGTGAGTTATTTTCATCAGTCTGAGACCGCCATTGATGCCAGTGCTAGACCCGAAAATGTATTGTGTGGGAAGGTCATCGGAATTGAGGGAATTCCAAACGCATTAGATGGGTGAGATATTATACATTTACATATGGCTTAATACTATCAACCGAAAAAAATTCGAGCGAAATGTTTAGTGAGAAGAACTGAGAGCAGATTTCAGTAGGAAAGAAGTAAGGCCATTTAGGTGTCCATAGTCAATTTTAGGTAGATGTTGCTTTATTGGCCTAGCATTGCCGGAGTTGGATTAGCCTCGACCTTTTCTTGAAGTGTGTTACTAATCGAAGATCTGGCAGCAGCCAAAGACGGTACGTCGTTCTCTGAATCTTTAGGATTGGCTTCAGTTTGGATGTGATTCAATTCATTCTCCTTCTTCAAAGCCACTTCGTCTTTACCAATTGTCATTTGAGACAACAATCTATCTTGTTGACCTTCGCGGAGAGCTTGACCATCGGTATTTTCTGGCACGGTAATCGGCTTCAACGGTTGCGAGGGATGAAATCCGACGGGCGTAGGGACCGGTTCAATTGGACTCTCGACGTGACCTTCTCCAGTGAGATCTTGAACTTCGTTGGCGACCTTCTGAGCAGCCGGGTGAGATGAAGCTGATAGGTCTCCGCTTAGTTCTTTTAGTTCCGCAGCAGAAAGTTGACCAAGTAGTTCATCGTCTTGAGTTTTTCCAATGGGCTTGTCTAAGAGCAAAAATTGTCGTAATTCACCGTATTCCACCCTACGGATCGTGATCGACAACATCGCAGGAAGACAGATCAGGATCATTTTCATTTACATCAGACCGGTGTTATACACTATTTGAACTATCAATTTACAAACTACGCGAATATAATCTCTAAGGGAGCCATAAATCATATTTCGTAACTCACGCTTCTTCTAATTGATCCGCAGTCCCTACAACTTCTCCACCACTAAGGATAAAGGGCAATTCGGGATTTTTGACGTGGTTCGAGGCCATGATTTTTTTATATCTCAACTTGAGCTCTTCGCTAGAGCTAAGGTCATGAAATTCGAATATGAGTTTAGCCTGCGATAGAATTCTTGTGACTTTGTCGTGATTGGATCTGATCTTATTCGATGACATGATACATGTGCCGAAGACTTCAATTTTGCGTTGTGGGCCTCCAGCCATCTTTGAAACTATTGAAATGATTTGAACAGATGTTAAATTTTCTTTACGATCGAGGTTCTGAGATTTGGTGAAACAGGGTGAAACGCCACACGAAGAGGTGTGGATAGAGAAGAGATCCGTGACTGGCAGAGGGGAACACAGTGCGCAACTACACCACGGGGGCGTATTTGGGTGAATGGACCTAAAACACAAGTCAAAATTATGTACATCAACCGCATGCACCACTGTGGCGGGTGTTACGCAATCAGAAGTGCGGTTGGAGACCGGTCAGGTGGCAGTGAAATTTGACAGAAGGTTCACTGCCACCTGACCGGTGCCTATTCAATGGCGGGCCGACCTGGCCTACACCTGTTGATCACAAGGGCCTGGGGGACATTGTCATGTCCCGCAAACCCACACGTTGACCACAGTACAGTCAGCTTGTCCTTGGATGGACATGCTGACTGACAGTGGTACACAGTGGCATAGCTGTGTGCGACAGGTGAACAACATGGTGGCACAGATCAGTGGCACACACCCAAATGACTCACCTTGGGGATGTGTTCCCCATATATCAATGAGGAAGCTGGGCAAGTCATTTGAAATAGTTGTCATGCTCAGGGAGATGGAAGTGATAGGCCCATACATGGCCTACACATGTTCAAAATGGAGTCCCTACTCTAGCGTGTCTTTTGACTTTGAGGGGCTGAGACACAACTTGGCATGTTTGGAG
>MU167215.1:770530-784775 GCA_015951145.1 Cronartium quercuum f. sp. fusiforme G11
AGATCAAAATATGAAACAGTTATTGGTGACATGTTATGTAACATGTTATTGAATCACGAAACAGTTGAAAAATGAAATAAGAATTTGGAAAGAGAAAGAAATAGAAAATTAAAGATATGTTGTGCGAGGAAAGACAAAATCCTAACATCCCCCCATTCCCAAGCAACTTTATCTTAAACCTGTATCTGTGAGTGCTTTTGTGAGAAGGGTTTTACCCAGAGGTTTAGTCAGGAAATCAGCTAGCATATTTGAGGTAGGGACATGCACTATTTCTATTAAGCCATCCTGATATTGATTTCTAATGAAGTGATAACGTCGGTCTATATGTTTAGATCTCTTCTTTATGGCATCTTCCGTCGTCACCGATATTGCTGATGTGCTGTCTAGATGAAACGGTGTGGCTTTGGTTAATGGGAAGTGGATATCAAATAAGAAAGCACGGATCCAGGCTAGGTGTCTTGAGGCGTCCGATGCTGCCATGTATTCGGATTCAGATGTTGAGAGTGCAACAACTGACTGGCGTTGACTCTGCCAACTTACCATCCCCCCATTTAGTAATACTAGGTAACCAGTAACCGATTTACGTGTTTCTGGACATTGGGAGAAATCTGCATCTGAGTATACATGAAGTGTGTCTAAGATGGGTTTCGATTGTTTGTGGTAGGTTATGGTTACATTGGTAGTTCCTTTGAGATAACGAAGTACATGCTTTGCCTTGAGCCAGTGCGTCTCAGTCCAAGCATTGCCAAATCTAGATAGCTGAGAAACCGCATGACATATATCTGGTCTGGTTGAGTTCGCGATCCATTGAAGACATCCAACCAGTTGTTGATATGGTAGATCTTTCACAGCTAATATTTCTTCTGGTAAACTGGAGGTAAGAGAAGTATTGATTGGAAAAGGGGTAGGCGCTGGGTTACAGTTAGTCATTGCAAATCGATCAAGGATGTTTTCAATGTAATGTTTTTGAGAGAGTGAGAATGTTCGATGCAAAATGTCATAAATGATCTTCATTCCAAGGTACAGAGTAGGGCGTTCCATCCACTTGACTTCATATTCCGAATTTAACATTGCCCGAAATTCATTCATAAAACTTTCAGATGAGCAGAAAACCAACAAATCATCTACATGAAGATGTATAATAAGTGTGCCTCTTGAATTCTTAAGGATGTAGACAGCTGGGTCTGTAGGAGTAGGTAGAAGACCAAAATTAGCTATGGTTTTCTCAAATTTCTGTTGCCATCGACGCGCTCCCTGCTTGGAACCGTATAAGGATCGATTGAGTAACCAGACTTTGTCTGGCATTACTCTATTCTTGAACCCTCTGACTTGATAACAATAGACCAATTCCCCCATATCCCCATTTAAAAATGCTGTCTTAATATCAAATTGCAACACTATCCATTGCTCAGCAGGAGCTATTGCCATAAGTATTCGCATAGAGTCAGCTCTACCTACCGAAGCGTAGGTATCCAAATAATCCAGACCATATATTTGATGATTGCCAAAAATCACATATCTTGCTTTATATTTAACGATACGATGATGTTCATCTCTCTTCTGGCTGAATATCCACATTCCCCCTAGGATATTGGCATTTGGAGGTGGATCAACAAGTGTCCCTACATTATGTGATGTGAAGCTGTCAAATTCCTCCTGCATCGCTTTTTCCCATTGTAATTTATTTGGACCAGACATTGCTGCCTCATATGTTGGGTTATCATTTTGATCCTCCGGTCTATCCCTTGCTATGAAGCCATATCTTTCAGGAGGGTTAATTGATCGAGTCGATCTACGAGGAGGATCTGGAGGTCTATCAGCATGTTGAAGCTCTTTATCAGGTGTCTCGATTTGAATACAGTTATCCGGCTCAGTAGAATGTTCTGTCTGAACCAGTAATTGATGGTTCACATCCCCTGAGTTCGTTATCGGATTGATCTGAAGTTGTTCTGTGTCTGAGGTTGATTCAGGTGAGGGATTTGACGGAGATATAATCTCAATGGAGTTATCATTTCGTATTGGTGCAATAAGTGGTGGAGATTTAAGAGGAAATGAGATGCTAAGTAAATCAGGAAAAACTTTGGTGACTTTTGTATTGTTCAGCGAATTCGTATGATTGGCTCCGGGAAATACTGATTCGTCAAAACGTACGTCTGAAGAGATGACAATTTTCATTGATGTTTTATCCCATAGTCTGCAGGCGTTTGATCCAGGTTCCAATCCTACATATACCATTCTTTTTGCAGTTGCGTCGAGTTTCAATGCTTTTTCTTGTTTAACATAAGCCAAGCATCCCCATGGTTTAAATTTGTTGATATTTAAAGGATGGATATGGCCTTTCATGTGTTGTGAGATTAGAGAAAAAGGTGTGTGCATGTTGAGAGCAGCTGATGGAGTATAATTTATTTGAACAGCACAGTAAAGTGCTAATTCCCCCCATAGGTATAGAGGAAGACCTGATTGAACCAGTTGAGTACGCATCTTAGAAAGTAATGTTCTGTTATATCTTTCCGCTACAGAATTTGATGTGGGGCAATTTGCTGGTCCCCTCTCAATTTCTATGGCATTAGTTCGGAGAAAAGATAGGAATTCATTTGATGAATATTCTCCACCCCTGTCTGATTTCAGTTTCATGATCTTATGACCTGTATTTAACTCAATCCATTTCTTATAACGTTGAAAGGCAAGAAAAGCTTCATCTTTGGAGCTTAATAAATATACTGACGAGAACCTAGTATAATCATCTATGAATGTCATAATATATTTCTTCTTTCCATGAGATAGTGGATATATAGGGCCCATGAGATCAGAATGAATACAAGCTAAGGGAGAATTAGATCTATGAAAGGAGTGTGTTGTTACAGATCTAATAGATTTTCCCATCATACATGCATCACACACCGAGAAATCAGATAATTGGGGTGTTTTTAAACCATTTGACTTTAGGATACGAATTACTGCTAATGGATGTGCATGACCAAAACGTTTGTGCCAGAGATCAGCCATAGTATTAGATGGAGTGGAGATGGCTAAAGCTGTATGCACCGGATAGTTGACGTAGACTTGCCAGAGACGAGTGGTCAGGTTTCAGTAGAAACGTATTAATAATTTCCCAGATTGATCGAAAACATCTGCTGAAGATTTTGACCAGTTGATTTTATATCCAGAATCATACAAACTGCCTACTGATATTAAATTTACTGCTAGTTCGTTCGCATGTAATACTTTTGTCACTTTTAAATTTCCTAAAGTAGCAGTACCTTGACTCTTGGCAAACACTTTTCCATCCTTTGATGCCACATTAATTGGAGACGGGGGTATTGTTTCTATGTTTGTAAGTAATGATTTATTTCCAAACATGTTCGTAGTTGCTCCTGTGTCCAGTGTGACTATTCTTGATTTATCAGAATGTGGAGTCGTTGCTACAAAAGCTTTGTCATAAAATGATGGACTTGATGTAGATGGGATCGGTTCAGTTGGCGGTGGTAATGTTTGTGAAATTGGATTATCTATTACCATTTGAGCTGAATTTGACTTGTTTGACATTAGTTCTTTATATTTCCTAATCATCTCTTTTTCTTCCGCTCTGATCCTAGTTTTGCAATGTTCATCAATATGTCCTACATGTCCTAACGAGCATACCGGCGGTTTTCTTGGTTCATGGTATGGTTTCGGCTTTTTGGATGATGTTACTAAAGCTGAAACTTCAGTTTGTCCTGAGGTCTCTGTTCGCGATACTTCCATTTGTAGCAATGCATAAATTCTATTTAAGGAAATTGATTCAAAATTTGATGCTAGAGTCGTTTGAACTAACGAATTAAATTCTGATGGTAGAGACTTAAGTAGTAGAATAGCGATGTAATGTTCTGAGATGGTTATTCCTGGGGTTGATCTCTGATTAGACACGAATCTATTGTGTAATTGTCTAAATTTGTGAACATGTTCGGCAATTGAACCTCCTGGTTGGAGTCAAAGATTTACAAGATCATAAAAGAGAGACGCCATCGATAGTCCTCCGGAATCTCCATGATGCTTGCATAGAACTTCAAAAGCTTCACGTGCTGAATAATAATTCGTAATAATTTCAATGTTCTCCTCGTCTACGGTTGATTGAATGGCATTCAAAGCTTGACAGTTTCTGACTGTATGTGCATTGAGAAGTGTAGGATCAGTTGGAACTTCTATATCTTTAAGTATATAGTCTTGCAGGTTTAGTGCCCCAAGGAAGGTAACTAATCTCATTCTCCATGAATGAAAGTTCCCCGATGATAGAGTTGGTATCGAGGAGTAGTTTGACTGTGATAGAGAAACCTGTTGAGTTGGATTGACTGTTGACATGTCCGCTGATTGACTCATGTTGTGAAATCTATGAGTATTAGTGGATTGTGTGTTGTCAATTAGATCCCGAATAGTAGAGTTGGTTGTATTTGAGATTTGATCGGTATCAGTGGAATGTACAGATATAGGAGGAGAGGATGTTATGTTAATGTCTGTGGGAGAAGAGAAAGTCGATGGTGAAGATGGTCGTGATTCGGATAGTTCTCGATCCATTCACCAATCGAATGGTCTTCTAGAGTCTGTTACTTGAGTGTCTAGGAAGGAATATGTGTGAAATTTAAGAATCCAGAATCTGAATCTAAGGCTGGAGCGCTGGGCTCATAACCTGACAGAAACAGGGAAAGTATTGAGATTCAGTTTTGAATCTTAATATTCCACACAGAGCCTTCACGAGTGACCTCACCTTCATCAATCAAATAAGAGGTAATTGATGAAGAAGAAGAAGAAACTGAGAAAGCCCCGGTCTGTCAGGTATTTCAATACCTCCATTCAGAGATAGATAGGTTTGAAAGTGTGAGAGATCAAAATATGAAACAGTTATTGGTGACATGTTATGTAACATGTTATTGAATCACGAAACAGTTGAAAAAATAAAATAAAAATTTGGAAAGAGAAAGAAATAGAAAATTAAAGATATGTTGTGTGAGGAAAGACAAAATCCTAACATATAACACTTCATAAACAGAAATACCTATATACACTAGTAAATTTTATTACATATCCCTCTTATATTCTAAGGAATCATTAGTAGAGTTGTATGTCTCATTTCTAGGAGTCTAATTTCGTGATCAACCTTCTTTTTATGAGTTATTTGATTGATTTCTTGCTTTATTACATATACTAGATCTCTACCTCATCAAATTCCTCTAAATTTTGACATATATTCTCTCTAGAAGTAAAACAAGAGTCAGTTTATTTGTTACCTCTTTCTTATATCACTTTAGGCATGTTTCTGGATCAAGTACTAATTACTTGGACACTCTATAACTATATATTATCTTATTTGGGTTAATCAATCCCTGTTACACAATTGTTGTATACTGAAATCTCACCATAGAGTGATTGCCACGGCCTATAAGAGTCAGTGAAGAGAAGTACAAAAATATTTTGATTTCTGTTAAAGCCTGATATATTCAGATAAGGCTTGACTAAAATATTAAGTGAACATATCCACAATAAAATAATTTTACTACCATAGTAGCTAGCCAAAATTTGTGATTTTTACTCACTTTTCTTAGAGCTAGGCTGACAATTTCTGTAATGATAAATTTCAGTTGTTAAGTACAGTACTTGGTTGTTACTCTTGAAACTGAGTTTGAGTTGTAATTCTATTTGTTAGGCCATGGCATCTTGATGCTCAGGGCTGAAAAGCTGGGTAAAGAACAGTTTTTTAAACTAAGAAGGCAGATGGGTCTTTGACCACAGACATGAAGAGTTTGCAGGGCATGATTAGATATGGTGAAAGAATTATAACACTCAAACTCTTCATGTCTGTAAATTGACAGAAGGAGAGAAGAAGATTTATGCACATCAGACAAAGGAGGGAAGGAGACTTGTACACATCAGCTGGTAGTAGGAAACTTATTTGTAGGCAAATTATTTGTGAATGTCTCAATCTCAGCCTGTTATTTTGAAGAATTGGTTGGGGTAGTTTTTCATGTTAGTAAGTAGATGGACTGGATTTATCTCTAATTCTCTTTCCTGATTGAAATTGAATCAGAGTACATCTTTGACAGAAACAGGAAAGTTATAAAGATTCAGTTCTGAATCTTAAATTTCCACACAGAGCCTTCACAAGGGACCTCACCTTCATCAATCATGAAAGAAATAATTGATCATTTTTATCAGCCTTTAGTTTTATGACATATAGTGAGAGAAAAAAATTATAGGCTAGAGAATTTACAAAAAACTGAATAAAGAGACAAACAGAATTACATACCTGACAGAAACAGGAAAGTTATAAATATTCAGTTCTGAATCTTAATTTTCCACATAGAGCCTTCACAAGGGACCTCACCTTCATCAATCACAAAAGAAATAATTGATGAAGGAAAAGGACTCAGAAGGCTCTGATCTGTCAGGTATTTCAATTCCTCCAATCAGAATGAAATAGGTTTGAAAGTGTGAGAGATCAGAAACATGAGACAAACATCTGTGACAAGCATGTAACATGTAAGTAAATCACAAAAAGTTAAAAATAATAAAAATTCAGAAAAGAAAAATTAAAGAAATGTTGTGCAAGGAAAAATACCAAGTGAATAATGATATTTAAGATGCTTGGAAAAACTTTAACAGTCTTATCTCATTTTGTTGTTTCTTTGTGTCTGATATTGAGAGAGGTGACAGTATTGATGGTGCTGAACTGTGGTAGACCTCTATTTTTTCTGTCTCCTTTTTGTTTCACTTGATCTCACCTTCACTTTGCAGGTTTGTGCTTTAGTCAAGCCATTGCCTTGACCTCATCCCTCATTCTTCATCTGTAGCTCACAGGCTAACATCCTGCTTGTACCAGGATTGATTATTTTTTGAGCATATATCTTAGTGTCTGATTTCTTTACAATTTAGTCCCTGGTTAATCAGGTTTTACCAAATATATAACAATTTCTTCCATGACCAGTGTCAATATCCCATTGACATAAGCATAATCTACCCAGTTCAAGTTATTCAACAAATTATAAATGAGTTGAGGAGAAGAGTTGTTCACATAGTTGAAGAAAAGAATGGACATTGAAGGAATTGTTTGTATAGTTGCTCGGAATAAATAGATAGTTATTAATAGTGTACATCATTTAAGAAAGACTCATCCCCATCAAGTTGAAACACTTGGGTCACTTATATAAAAGTGAAATAAGTCTATGTACATCTCTTTCCCCATCTTGGGAAAGAGAGTGTATGTAACATCCACTTCTCTGCTTTATCTGTTTCCTTTATCATCTTATTTCTTTACTTTCCTTATTACCCAAAGCTTATAATAATATGACACTATTCCATATTTGTTGTTTTGCTTGGTTCATTCAGTTTCATAGTAATTCCTGAGATCAGCACTCATCTCACTGTGTGTTTTCTATACTTCTCATTTTTTAATTGCTGTACCTCCATATCAGGTACTAAAAAGTCTCTGTTAAGGCTTCTAATTTCTCTGTCTGACTTGCTTTTATAATTTTTGTTATCAGGTCAGCCTCTGTTGTTGAGAGATGGACAAGGCCGCATATTTTTACTTATTATTGCTCACATATCAGTCAGCCTCTGGTGTTGAGAGACAGACAAAGCCACATACATTTACTTATTATTGCTCATACATCAGATCCATCACAATGTGCCACCACCATCCAACCCATACCATGGTAAAAAGATAATCAATATATTTTAAACCAGCATATTGGGTCCCAAAAGATTGGATGCAGGTTTGAAGGCCATCAATACAAGCTTGACACCCTTCAGCATGCACCTGAAACTGGACACCCAACCCCTGTGTTCTTTCAGCTACCTCTGTTTCAGTTCTTCACAGTGACTTTTCAAGTGCCCCTCCCCTCTCTTCCTTATACTTGGGCATGCTCACCCTTCATCAAATCCAATGAGGTGCACTCCAAGATGTGGCTACCCTTCCAGTTTTTTTTTCCTGTGTGATACTGACACTGACTATATGTTTTAGGGCATAAAAACTTTCTAGGTATCAATGAGCTTGTTATTTTGCTCCCACTCTCAAATGCTACTACAATATGCACATCCCAAGTGGAATAACTATCTGGAGAGCAATCTGCTTGTTTCCAAAACTGTCTGACCCTGTAACAAGGTGTGATGACTCCCCATTTGACTCTGGCAGTGCCCATGTGAGAACTGAAGTGTTGAAGACAACTGTGGTGGCCAGAACCACAAAGCTGACAAAATCCTCAAGTGTCAGGCTAGCTGTGAGTTCTAGGTTGTCATGCATGAGGTTGATGAAAAAGTTGAGCAGGAGCATGATCACTGGACACAGTTAGGTGGGATTTGAGGCCTGATGGTGACTGATGGCCAACTAGGGTGACATAGGACCCTAATCAAGCCTAATAAGAAAGGCACCATACAAAATTAAAAAAAATGGCTCACCTGGCAGCTCACAGAGTTTGGAGCACCAGACTTTCACTTGTTGGATCTACTGGTCATAATGAATTAATCCACTTACGCTACCCTATGGTAGAGTAAGTGGTTGACAGGTGTACATAGGACTATTCCTATGTACACCTGTCAAGGTGTCTGTGTGACACCTCTAGGTATATCCGAGTTCTACTGCAAGGATACCAGTGTATGGGATTCAACATAGCATTCCTGGTATCAAGCATTCCTCAGAGGAAGGCATAATAGTTTCTCCAAAATATTTTTGTATGAAATCATTCCTTCTTACTAAACACTTGTACCAGATGCAACAAGAGGACATATTGACTATGGCTGATTACACATGATTAGAAACGTACCAGATGCAACAAGAGGACATATTGACCATGGCTAATTACACATGATTAGAAACCAAGGATGAGGGTGGGACTTATTCCCTATCCCAACCTCATCCTGTAGGGTGGGAGGGTGGTTGACAAAAAACTAAGGTAAGGGTTTTCAATGCCTTAAGCCCTAGGTCAGGCTTTGCATTTCCTAAGTGCGGATATTTCAGCTTCCTATTCTTATCAGACCAAAAACATCAAGCTTAGCAATCTCTATAAACTAACTCACACAGAATACTCTAAGATAATTTAAGAGAGCCCCAATACCAATTTTTCTTGCAAAAACCTCCTTATTTCCATATAACCATCATTCTCTTGAAAAAAAAAAAAAAAAAAAAAGAACCGAAATATGTAGGGAGTGAGATGAGGAACAAAAAAATAAATAAAAGATAGAATAAGAAAATTGCCACACATAATAAACACATACATACTTAATCAGGAATGCATTTAGCTTCAGAATAACAACAACAGTAGTAAATTAACATAACAGCATAAAAGATGATGATACAGTAAAAAAGCTCCAACAATAATAATCTTACATAGCCAAGTCATCAAAAGAGAGAGAGAGAGAGAGAAACAATAAAAGAAACCTTCTGTGACTTCAAGTTTAATAACCACCATCACATCATCAACCTAAGAAAACAAAACAAAGAGAAAGAATAAGCTTCAAAGACCCAAGTGAAGATTAGAATGGTTTGCCTCGAGTCGCAAAGCACTAACCTAAAATAGGATTATCCATGGTTCTTCCAATTATCCATTAAACGCTCTCACAAGCCAAGATACCTGCAACAGTCGCTACACCCCCTAAAGCAAAGATAGCCACAGATTTAATCGAGGGTACAAAACTTGCCAACCGACTTTTTTTCACCACTGGAGACATCTCCGCTTCCTCTTCCTGTTCTTCCTCTTCTACTTCCTCATCTCGGGCCCGTTTCGAAGGACGATAGGTAGTGGTAGTAGAATGATGACGCTTGAGGTTCTTAGACTTTGGTATTTGTTCAGTTTGAATACCAGTAGAGATCTTCGGTCGAACTCGCTCAGGTTCGGTATTGGTACTGATACTATTAGTAGGACTAGTAGATGAAGGACGGATAATGACAGGTATGAGTTTGTCCGAATTCAATCTTTCAACACTCTCAGGTTGTGAGGTCATTGTCATCGGCTCATTTTGATGGACGAGCTTGATACTAGAGCCAATTCCTTTCAGGCCACGTTCCTCTTCCTCTAGGCTACTGATGTCGCTGTCTTTGGGGCCGATTGAGACTAATGCCGACTCTGACCTTGAAGATCGCGAGTTATCATCATCTACAGATCGCGAGATATCATCGGTTACAGATAAAGATCGGTCGTCAGCGGATGAGGAACTAGAATGTTCGTCGGACGAAAGATCGGATTCGATTGCCGGCCTGTCACTGTGTTCGTGAATGTTGTAATTGATATCGGACTGGATCGCTGGCTTCTCGTTATCTTCGTGAGCGTCAGGTTCGATGAGGATAAGCTCCCCATCAACATCTAGTCCGATTGTGCTCGTTCCAGTCTTTTGTTCTTCTGACACGCCTTCGTCTATCGGCTCCTCCTCATCTTCCTCCTCCTCCTCCTCTTCTTCTTCTTCTTCCTCTTCCTCTTCCTCTTCCTCTTCTTCTTCTTCCTCCTCTTCCTCTTCCTCTTCCTCTTCCTCTTCCTCTTCCTCTTCCTCAGAGTTATGTTCCTTGTCCGAATGATGATGTTCAAGATAGCTCCTCCGCAACTCAAGTTCTGCCACCGACCCTAACTTCGGTTCATCCCTTTCCAAAGCCATCTCTTCATCTTCTTCTTCCTCAGCTTCTGAAGCTAATAATTGCTCAGTGAGACCATAGGTTCCAGTGCGATTAAATTTAATATTAAGCTCAATGGGTAAATGCTTCTTACGATCCGAGATCGGTCCGGTTCCAATCACTTTTCCAAACCTAATCCACATCCCATGTTCGAGCTACATTGACAATGATGATGATGATGACGATTGAAAGAAAGATCAATTCATTTGAGGGATCACAAGATAAATTAAATCGGGTGGTATAAGGAACAGACCTTGGTAGGTAAATAAGGCTCTAGCTTTTTCAAGCCAGAGTCCGTCTTCAGCCACGTACCATGAGTCGAGCCCGTGTCTTTGAGGAAAACCTTTATAAATGAAACCGAATCAACTGAATTTGTTAAATGAAGCTTTCGTAGATGATGTTGAAGTGAGAAGGGCGGGAAGGGAATGAACAAACCTGATGTTGAGACCAACTGAGCTCGGCATGATTCTTACTCATCACCGGGCAAGGGAAGGTTAGACTATGAGCAGGCTGAGCATTAGATGCTCGACCGATAAGAATAGGTTTTCCATTCGGTAGCCTGTAGCAAAAGGTATAAAAAGTTATCAAGTCGAGACCGGAGTCACAAACGGAGAAGAGAATTAAAAATAGAAATAAAAGAGAGAGAGAGAGAGATCAAGCTAGACAGACGAACAGTTGGACGGGATAAATCTCACCCGTTGAGAGAAGAAAAGAGATGGATGGCATTTTATTTGCCTTTGTCAAGTGTTCGAATGTGTTTTCGATAGATCGATGATGTCGAAGATAAGTAGAGGAAGTTTCTTGATGAGGTGAAGAAGACATTTGAGCTGAATTCAAAATTGTGTGTCCTTATTTAATTTTTCAATGGTCACTCTGCCATCCGACCCTTGGTTATCGAACCTGACTGAGCGGCGAGCGTGTGATTGAGGGTTAAGAGTTAAGTTCCCCCCCTGTCGGTCTTAGGTATATGTCTTTATGATTTGATTTAACCAAATTTATTTTCCCATTCAAAAATACCCTCTCTCCACTTCCTTCCATCTAAACTCATCTTTCACACTGTCACCAACTCATTCCTGAGCTGTCTATCAGTACAACCTTGTACAACATTTCAATCACCATCTTCATCAGAGCTCTATGGTCAGATGACTTCTTGACAATGAGGGCACACTTGAATAGGAGAGGAGGAAAACAGGAAAGCTCCTATTTAGGTAGCCTATGTCAAACCTACCAAAATCAATTTGTCATTACATACCCTGACCTATCCCTATGATCCAAATAAACCTGATATTGGTCGCATCGTTTTTATGTTCATACATACCAGCTTAGGGTCAACCAAGTGAAAATGACAGCTTTTGTCATCAGAGCTGACTGAGAATCAAGTGTGAAACTGATGTTTTAAAAAAAGTCATGGGTGCCCAGCATCCGCAATTGGTGGGACATTTAGACCCAAACTCCTGACTTGACAACATTCTTGTCTGTTGATGCGCTAAGGAGTTTGGCCCCAATAAGCCCAGCAAAGAGTTAGGTGAAGCACTCTTGATACAGTTTTACTCTGAACGAGCCAGCTGCACCATAAGGAGCCAGACAATGTTGGTAGAAAATTGACCAACAAACCAGAATACACCACATGAGGCATGATAGCTGAAGTAGACATAGACTTATATAATTCATTTATAGTTTCCAAAAGGAAATGTTTAGGTGAAGGGCTGCCCTCCGAATCGTCCCTCAGGGCATCCTTGTCACATTTCGTACATATTTCCACACCTCTTTTACGACCGCACCATATATCGGATGACCACTCAGTCTTGACTCCTCAGACCAACTACAAGCCTGTATCTCAGCTCGCTCTAATGGGCTCATCACCCACTTTCCTACCGCACTACTATCTTTACTCGTGTTATGAGGGTCACGCCCGATACCTATACCAATGGTGTGAACAAATTTGTGACGGCATGCAGGAACAGCTGAAAGGACGGAGCGAAGGCCATTGTGACCTTTAGGTTTAAGAGAATGATGCGGGCTCTTGAGTCGAACCTTTAGTGGGGCTATATCAAGCTCATCGTGAAGGAGGATAATTCTGGGCGGAGATTGAGAACGGCAAAGTTCGGCGTGGTATCCATTAATGACAGGCCCGAGTATGTTCATGAGCGCGCGAGGTTTGAAAAGGTGAATCGTCAGCTCGTCAGCCGTCGCCGGTGCCTCGCTCTCTTCCGAGCCTTTCATCCGACTGACGGGTGGGCGCGTACGGATGAACTTGTGACGGGATATCCAAGCATTCTGGGGCCTCGAGAACTCCAAGTCATGGGTAAGATCAGATCGGCTTTGTATAGATTGGATGGTGAAACTTCGTGGGTTATCTTTGGTCCATATGATCGGTTGTGATGGGTGGCGCGCTGGATCGACGCCAGTCTTGTGGATTTCGTTGAGGAACTTGTGAAGGTTGTGAATGACAACTTGTGCGATCTTTAAAAGCCGGTGAGTAAAATAAGAGGGGACGTCCAAAGTGCAGGCGGGAGAAAATGGTCAGCGAGATAGACCTCAATCAACCATGATCGAGCAACAAGTCAAGAGGCCTGAGTCATCAGACAGTATCGACCTAACAATTGATCGATTTACCCACGTCGCTCTGGTCTAGTTGGCCACTGCGATGAAGACAAGAATGAAGAGAAGAAAGCAGGAGGAATTCACAGAGTGTCTGGTGATTGGATATGAGTAATTGCCGAGCGCAGCAACCAGGATACTTGAGCGTGAGACCGACATTGTTGATGCAGGTTGACACGCAAGTTTGTTGAAGACAAAGGCGATGCTGGGAAGCCGGAGCGCGTACCGAGGCACAAACTAAGAGAACCGACCTGGAGAGCCTGTACGGTACCGAGGTACAGTACCTGTAATCGATCTGACATTGGGTTTAGGTTGCCAAGTTCAATTTCATCTTTCATGTTGCTTGTTTCCTGCCATATGTTCATGAGCAAAAAAAAAAAACAGAACACCTTTTTTTTTTTTTTTTTGACTATTGTAGCTTTGAGATTTTCCTTCTATTCCCATAAGTAGTCTGTTACCAAATTGCACAAAGACAATCCTTCTTGATTAAAGTGAAGGGACATGCATGACTTCAAGATTGCGAATGAAAATGCTTAGTAATTTTCAGTGTTAATTGATGCATCACTCCTATCTTAGCTTCATAAATGGGAAAAAAAAAAAAAAAAAAAACTTGCTAGTTACTCCCATTGGGATTGGTTTGTATGTAAAAACTGCAATGGGTCCTTATTACAAGATTTCACTATGTAAACACAGGGTCTAAGGTTGCTTTTGTCCATAAAGTAACCTTCAGAAATATACATACTAGAGATCAGTAGCTGCGCCAGCATCATGAACATGAGCACCATCAGAGAGTACAAAACTGAATTTCAACATAAATATACATATTGAAGGTACAAATTAAAATAAAAAATTTACAGTTAAAAAACCATCCCAATTAATGTGATTCCAGTACGTGATTTTGAGTGATTTGCATAGTTCCTTAGCCAATGACTTTTTTTTCTTTTTCTTCTTGCTCAAAAAAGAGGAAACATTGAAAGATGAACAAAGATGAGCATGGTGGTAGCATTGGGGGGAGGG
>MU167215.1:821742-832066 GCA_015951145.1 Cronartium quercuum f. sp. fusiforme G11
TAATTCCATCGCACCTAATCCTACTGACACTGCATCGCATATCTCGGGGTGATAGAACATCGGATAGGCCCATCTGATACAAATATCTTGGCAGTGAGGGGGTGACTGTGATTTCGTTTGAGAGGTGGTAGCCAATGGTTTAACTTGAGTCAATAGAGCAGATTCTGAATTTTTTGGTGCTGATGCTTCTAGACAAGAGGTCTCAATTTGCAGGAGAGAGTAGATACACAAAAGTGAAATGTTTTCAAAAGAATTTGCTAATGTGGTTTGTACAAGAGAATTGTATTCAACAGGCAGGGATTTGAGTAAGAGGATAGCTATGTAGTGTTCCAATATTGCCATGCCTGGTACTGCTTGGACTGTGGCCTGAAACTGATTGTGTAAAGTTTGGAATCTGTGTGTGTGTTCTGATATTGAACCTCCAGGAGCAAGGTGTAGGTTAACCAAATCATAAAATAATGTTGCAGTAGTCACTCCACCTGAATCACCATGATGTTTGCAAAGAGTTGAGAAAGCTGAGTAAGCTGTCATACAATTTGTGATTACTTGGAAGTTCTCTTCATTGACAGTTGACTGAATCACATTTAGAGCTGCTCAATCTCTGGTTTGGTGAAATTCTAGTAGGTTCGGATCAGTGGGTAGTGGAATCTCACTCATGATGAAAGGTTGGAGTTTGAGGGTGCCAAGAAGGACTTGGATACGTGCTTTCCAGGTGTGGAATGTCCCTGTTTTAAGAGTAGTGACATTTGAGTAGTTAGGAAGGCTGTGTGCATTTGTCCCCATTGATATAGTATCAGTCATTGGATTTGTAATTTGATCCAGGCTTAGTTGAGTACTCATATTGTGGTAGGAGAAAAAATTTAATGTAGATGTGTAAGAGCTGTCAGATACAGATGTAAAGTTTGATTGAGTGGGAGAGTTGATCGAGATAGGTGATGGTGGTAATGGTATTTTATGTGGGTCAATGTCCATACACCATCTGAGATTTGAGATTTCCTTGTGAGTGGAGATAAAGAAGCAATTGTGAATGTGTATCTATATGAGTAGTAGCACTGGGCTCATAACCTGACAGACAGCAGGAAGTTTTGGTTAGATACCATAAACTCTGCTATGCTCCACACTTCAAGGGAATCTCACCTGAACAATCGTAAGATGAATTGATTGATGAGTTTTATTAACATATTCAGACACAAACATTTACAAAGAGTTTGAAAAACATCATAAAGAAATAACAGAAAAATTTCCACATCATTGGAAACAGTAAAAATTGAAAACGAAATATTGAGTAGATCAAAATTTGTTTAAATCTTTACTCACCTGACAGACAGCAGGAAGTTTTGGTTAGATACCATAAACTCTGCTATGCTCCACGCTTTGAGGGAATCTCACCTGAACAATCAGTAAAATGAATTGATTGATGAGGGAGATTCCTTTGAAAACATGGAGATGTCTGTCAGTTTATCTATGTGTGTGAGAGAGTAGGTTTGAATTGATGAGAGTTTGATTATCTGTATGTCTGTAATATGTCTATAGCAGTGTGTAAGGGAAGAGTGACATAAGTCTAAGTTCTAATAATTTTAACAGATTATTCTTACAGAAATGGATTCTATGCGTAATATTACATATACTTACATATTACAACTAAGACAGAAGAGTTGTAATTAATACTGTAACATATGTGTAAATATGTTACAGTAACTATTACATATGTTAACCATATGTAAACTACATGTTATTATTACAGTAATTAAAACTACATGTAAAACAAACTATAGTCACCCAATACAGGAAACACTGAAAAGGCATAAGTCATACTGTAAACCATGTGTAAATATGTTACATAGATGCATACACTTAAATTGGATAATTATTAAGTGTAATATTATTGAAGATTTGAACTCTATGGGTTAAATAACCTATAGGCCTATTTTAGAGTTAAGTGATAACTCTTCTATTTAAATAAGCACCAATATAAACAATATATCTCAAAGAAATGTACTGTAAAACTTCAATACAGACTAGCTAGTGTAGTTTTAGAGCTACAGTTGAAATAATGAAAGTTCCACTAATTAAACATATGTTTCACTCTGAGGAAATTTTATCAAATGTACTGTAGTTGTACTAGTGACAGGTGTAACACAGTACTGTTGATTATATACAGATCCTTGAGTAATATAAAAGATTCCACATAGTTGATTTATTGACAGATCAACTATTAGGTATGTAATTCAACCTTGAGGGTGACAGGTACATTCATGTGAACCTGTCACACCATGTACAGTGGTACAAATAAAGAATTACATACAGTACATATAAAATAACATTTGAAATACCTTAAATACAATATTTCATGAGGGAATTAATCTAGCTTGTCAACAACCAAACTACAGGTGTTCATTCCATCCTTGACCTCAAGTAATAAAAAGGTTATTATTGGTCCAAACAAGATAGATTAAAACTACTAGTTGAATAACTACTGTAATCATGAAACCAGGAAATCAAATGCACTCTACAATGGGAAAGTCCTTGATTTAAATTGGATACATGAGATTGTGAGTACCCTCTAGGCCTCAGAAAATCTATAAAAGAGCATCCTCTAGCTCGTGATATTTACAGATCATCACTTACCACTTCATTAAAGAAAGACCTATACTTAAAAGTATACATATAACATACTCTTCTTATATTCCAAGGATTATTGGTAGAGTTGTCTGTTTCCATTTCTAGAAGTCCAATTTTGTGATCACCCTTCTTTATTGGGGTTATTTGATTGATTTCTTGCTTGATTACATATCCTAGATTTCTACCTCATCCAAATCCTCTATATCTCAACAAATCCACCCTCTAGAAGTAAAACAAGAGTTAGTTGATTTGTCTCCCTCTTTATATATAACTTTAGACATGTTTCTGGATCAAGTACTGACTACTTGAACACTCTATAACCTTTAAACCAACCCTGGGTTAATCAATCCCTGTTACACTACATTGGTGAACTAAAATCTCACTTAGAGTGATTGCCATGGCCAATAACACTGCCAGCAAAAATTACTCAGA
Organism: Cronartium quercuum f. sp. fusiforme G11; assembly: GCA_015951145.1. Taxonomy (NCBI): domain Eukaryota; kingdom Fungi; phylum Basidiomycota; class Pucciniomycetes; order Pucciniales; family Coleosporiaceae; genus Cronartium; species Cronartium quercuum. The sequence continues at coordinate 824,797 of MU167215.1, forward strand.
CAAGGCTGTCCGAGTAATTTTTGCTGGCAGTGTAAGAGTCAGTGAAGAGAAGTACAAATAGATTCATCTTCTTATTAAGCCTGATATATTCATATAAGGCTTTAACAAGTTGATTGTGAACATATTCACACTTTACAACTAATATCCATAGTAGCTATCTTGAGTTTTGTGGTCATATACCCTTTTCTTTTAGAGCTAGGCTGACAGACAGCTTGTACATGAGAGGAGGGTGGAGTGGAAAAGTTCAAACTCTCATTTCCACACTACACAGACTCCTGTACACCACCACACCCAACTCACACTTGACTCTCTCTCCTTCACCAATCACTCTCCCCATTACCAATCATTTTCCAACTTGGCTTCAGTCAGGTTTATAGGTACAATAAGTAGTGACCCCTATGCAGAAGTAAAAAATCACCCCAGAGGGGAATTACTGGTTTAGAGAGAGATACAGTGTTGTGAAAGTGTATGTAAGGGAATCCTCAGCTGGATTCCCACACTACTACACCACCAAGAAAATTGCATCACATAGAGGCATGCTATGTCACATAGCAGGCCAAGATGCAATGCAATAGGTCTATTTTCCAAGGTAGGGACCTTGAAAAATGGTCCATAGTATCACATGAAGACATGCTATGTTACATAGCAAGCTTCCATGCGATGAAAATATGTTGGCAGTGCTATGATCTGCATGACACTGGCATGAGCAAGGCTCCTTGAGACTTCTAAAAACAACAGTTACAATTACTAGCCCAAGAAAGACCCCATGAAGGGAGAGGTCAACATCCCCCCTGCTCTGATCACAACAACAGGTGCTTACCTAGCCCAAAAAAGACCCCACAAAGGGAGAGGTCAGCATCTCAAGGGCTAGGAGCATGGACCACCTGCCTTCCCCTAGATATCACCTCCATGCTACAATCTCCCTATGCTTATACTGGTGCCTGTAAGGCTACTGCCTTACAGCATATTGGTCATTTTGGCATGTGTAGGCTTGATTAGAGGGTGTTACATCACTGCCAAGATATTTGTATTGGATGGGCCTATCCGATGTTCTATCACCCCAAGATATGCGATGCAGTGTCAGTAGGATTAGGTGCGATGGAATTACTATTGGTATCTAATGCTCCGACACCATATCGCAGTGTAATTCCATCGCACCTAATCCTACTGACACTGCATCGCATATCTTGGGGTGATAGAACATCAGATAGGCCCATCTGATACAAATATCTTGGCAGTGCATGTGATTTGAAGATGTAATTTCAAAAGGACTACAGATTCACATTCATGTAGCATGTGTAGTTTTAAAGATAGAGCTTAGATGTAGAGATGAAAGTTATAGATGAGAGAGAGAGTAATCAGAATATGTATGTTTCGACATTGTAGCATTAATATTGAAGGAGATGTGTGAAAAATAGGCAAAAATAGGGTGTTTGCAGGTGATTTACAAGTGGGTTATGTTTTAATGAATGTGTTGAGAGGTTGATGAAGATTTTGATTGATGGTTTGGGTTCTTGTAAGGAGGATTTCTTAGCTTGTGAAGGATTTCTGATGTGTTTTTCTGCTGTGTTTGAGTGTGAATAGGTGAAACTAGGTGGATTTCATGGGTTTTTCTTGTTTGTAGTGTGATTTTCTGTGTGTAGTGAAGTCATGTGAATGATGTATGAGCTTTCTGCAGGTGATTTGTTTTGTGGTTGGACTGATTGGGAGGCCTAGTGAAAATTTGTGTGTGTTTCATGTTGTAGAGATGGAGATATAGGGTCTGTGTCAGGGGGGAGCTTCTGTTAGGCTACCTCCTGGCTGCTTGATGACAGGATCCTAAGGCTATTTCCTGCTTGAGGTCCTTAGGAGAAAACTACTATGAGTCTACACTGGTGCCCCAAGTGTAGACTACAGTTAGTTGACCTTTGAAAAGCACTGCCAACATATTTTCATTGCATGGAAGCTTGCTATGTGACATAGCATGTCTTCATGTGATACTATGGACCATTTTTCAAGGTCCCTACCTTGGAAAATAGACCTATTGCATCGCATCTTGGCCTGCTATGTGACATAGCATGCCTCTATGTGATGCAATTTTCTTGGCAGTGTATTTTGACATTTTAATGATATTAGACTACCTCCACTGTACTGTAGCTTTTACTGTGACCAACCCAGTTAATAATTCTAATAATGAAGGTTGTAGAGCCAGCATCTGAAAATATTTTGAGCTACTGTAGCCTTCATAAACTTAAAAATTGACCAAAAAAGTCTTATACACCAATAATTTCAAGTATTTTAATGCTATTTTTCTTATTGTGTAAGGGTTTCATTGGATTTTACTTATAAACCTTCTTCTATGCATTAATTAAAGTTGTTTTTAATATGATTTTGTGTACTTCCTACATTTTTACTACTAGGTTAACTTCAATATTGACTGAGATAGATAAACCTGTAAACTCAAAATTATGGATTTTTAGTAATTTACATGGTAATACAAGACCTTTATTGAGGAACAAGTATGTTTGTGACCATGTATAACATTCTATCAATGTTCTGGAAAAGGAATAATGCCACCATAGAAGTCCCTTCTACCTTAATACTCCCTTTTTTCACCTTTTATCAATAATTGTAACACTTTTCCACCTTTAAAACCCCTCTTACACACACCACCAAGAAAATTGCATCGCATAGAGGCATGCTATGTCACATAGCAGGCCAAGATGTGATGCAATAGGTCTATTTTCTAAGGTAGGGACCTTGAAAAATGGTCCATAGTATCACATGAAGACATGCTATGTTACATAGCAAGCTTCCATGCAATGAAAATATGTTGGCAGTGACACATTCCACCTCTACCAATACCCTTTAATATTGTATATTTATATGTAATGATTGATATTATTATTTCTATGACCATCTACATGCACAACACTGTGGCAATCACCCTAGGTGAGATTTTATTTCACCAATATAGTGTAACAGAGATTGATTAACCCAGGGTAGGTTTATAAGTTATAGAGTGTCCAAGTAGTCATTACTTGATCCAGAAACACCACTAAAGTTATAAAAAAAGGATGACAAATCTACTAACTCTTGTTTTACTTCTAGAGGGTGGGTTTGTCAAAATACAGAGGAATAGGATAAGGTAGAGATCTAGGATATGTAATCAAGCAAGAAATCAATCAGATAACTCTAGTAAAGAAGGGTGATCACAAAATTAGAATAAATTTTCAATCACACTATAAAAGTTGGATCAATCACATTATAAAAAAAAAAAATAAACATTTGATCACACTATAAAAAAAAAGATAAATGTTTGATCACACTATAAAAAAAAAAAAAAAAAAAAAAAAAAAACTCGCATTCTTCACACTACAAAAGTTTTCCATTTTTCCTAGGGGAAAAAATTTGACCTTATGGCCAAGAAGCCTTCTCTATCTGGCCCACTGATAATTCATAAGGCCAAAATTTTTCCCCTAGGAAAAATGGAAAACTTTTGTAGTGTCACTTGTGAAATCCAGAGGCTGTCCACATTTCTGGTATGTGTCAGCGCTTTTAACAACAGATAGTGTTGATTCATACAATTGTTTCTAGCAGGTGATGGTTTGCAAGTTGACTGTAGATCACAGATGTTGTTTGACATCCACTTGAGACAAACCTTCACACAACAGAGTGATGCCCTGTACCTTGACATCAGCACTGTATCTCACCATTCACTGCCAAGAAAATTGCATCACATACACTGCCAAGATATTTGTATCGGATGGGCCTATCCGATGTTCTATCACCCCAAGATATGCGATGCAGTGTCAGTAGGATTAGGTGCGATGGAATTACTATCGGTATCTAATGCTCTGACACCATATTGCAGTGTAATTCCATCGCACCTAATCCTACTGACACTGCATCGCATATCTTGGGGTGATAGAACATCGGATAGGCCCATCCGATACAAATCTCTTGGCAGTGCTGCTACAAAGCCATTCTGCACCAACTGTGGTGCAATCAATTGGCATGAATTCATTGCAGAGAAGGTCGGTCCTCATGCCTTTAGCTTCAAGTAGATTCTAATGGAGATTCAGTCACAATCTGTTCATATTGCACAGGCTAATGATGTGCTCATGAAAGTCAATGCCTATCCGCATCTGCCATGGTGAACTGAGGGGCAAGTGATCAACAAGATGAAGTTGTAAGTGATGTTTGCTGGCCCAATGCCCTTTGATGCCTCAAATGGCCTTTTGGTGGACTGATTGCTCAAATCAGCAGGATGGGCAGCAATATATGGCTTTGCGACAGATATAGCATGAGTCCTGCATTTTTGGAAATGCATTTTGATTGGATTGGCCTGTTTGCAAACAAAACCTCTTTTGGATGCATAGCACTTGAAATCAGTGTAGACAAGTTTGGCCTCAATGAGGCTTGCCCATGATTTTTTCTCCAGATCTTGAGTTCCTCTCAAGGTATTTAAATACAAAGGGAGAGTGGAAGCAGGTGTAGGAGATAAAATACCATAATACTCATTAGTGGTAAGGGCAATGAGAATGTCCAGTAAGGAGATATAGAGAATTTTGGCAAACCCAACAGATCTCACGCCAAAAAATCGACATTGGGCATAACTCCTCCCTGAAGCGGACTGGTACGGTCCAGCAAAAGGACTTAGTTAAGTTTGTCATTATACCCTACAAGTTTGTGAATCAAGATTTTGAACAAACAAATTTTGCTTCAAGTTGTGAGTTTAAAAGAAGAATCCAGCGGACAGTAAGTAAGTGGCTGTGTAAGCCATATATGTTCCAAGTTCATGGGTTAGGTACAAAAAGCCATTCTCATAAGATGAAGAATCAAACTCATTTTGAACGTCCAGTCCAAGCAGAATCAGCTGCAATTTCTTTCTGGTTCTTGGGCAGAAAGTGGTGCCCAACTTTTTTGTAAGCTACCAAAAGTGGTACATGCTTAGGAATGGGGTCAATTCGAACCATTCTTGACTTCCAGCTGCGTGATAAGCAATTTGCAAGCATAAAGTGACGCCCTTGACGCATGTGTCAAAGAAAGAGCGCTTCCCCCTCCTAATGTTTTTGGAATCTTGTGGAAGTGCAAAGGTTTTGATGATTATGAGTTCAATGCCACTGCCATCAGAGTGGAGAGTCCTAGAAGTCACAAGAGGCGGAGCTTGGTTAATCGATTAGGGTTGACAGTCAACATGGTTCACTGGCATTCCACGTGTCGGACTCGGCCCGGCGAAGCGATGGTCCCGTCTCTGATCGGGATCCGGCACTCATAGCTTGTCACGCCACCACTTCTGACCTTCGACCTCAACCAAATCAGCTTTGCACGAAAACTCATAACGAATCGCTTCCTCTCAACTCACTATCCATCATCATCATGTCTAACATCAACAGCTCCGGAAATCGTCGGAGACTGTTGCAACCCTTGAGCTCTGGCGTGGCTAAGCAATCGACTCGGGAATTCATACATTCCTCTCAGCCCCAGTGCAATAGTCACACTTGCGCTCCGATGCGAACCAAACTGGATCAACCAATTTGCACTCCTCCTATGGCTCCCCTAACCTCCTCGCACTGGCCACTACATCCTGACCTTCATAAAGGCTTCTCAAACAGGCTCCCTAGCTTTTTATATAGCTGGCTTCTCGTTGCCATCATGTGTTCAACATGCTTTCTACAAGCCAGCGCATCAGCCCTTACCACTAATGTAGCTCCCGGTGAAAGATTATGCTTCTATGCGTGGGTTGATAAACTGAACGAAAAAGTTAGTTCGCTATACCCTTCAACCCTGATGATCATTAAGCGTCATGTCTAGGGAAGAAAATAAATATAAGAAACTAATCAAAAAGCTGTTCATCTATTTCAATTGCATCAGGTTGGATTCTACTTTGCGGTTCAATCTGGTGGTTCGTTTGATATCGATTGGACGGTCACTGATCCAACTGATACTATTGTAATCGAAGGAGAAAAAGAACGACAAGGGGATTACATTTTTACAGCTAATATACTCGGCGAATACTCATTCTGTTTCAATAATGATATGTCATCTTTTAGTGAAAAGTTTGTAGACTTTGATATTATGGTAGAAAACGAACCTCGACCTGTAGCTCCTGCTAAACCCACAAGTTTAACTGAACAAACTAGTAGTTTAGAAGATAGTATCTATAAACTTAGTGGTAGTTTGAGTAATATTCAAAGAACACAGAAATATTTCAGGTATTTTGTAGTATCATTTTCATTTAATCCAATTCCAATTCATCATATACAAACTGTTGATCTCCTCGGATAACTTTTATCACTAACAGAACTCGCGAAAACAGAAACTCGGCCACAGTCAAAGACAGCCAGAACCGTATTGTAGGTGGACTTAACAGGGATCTCCAATACCATTTGATGCACTGATTACATCCTCTAACAATTCTAATTTGATTACAGTTTTACGTGAATGTTGGTACCAGCCTTTTACTGATAGGCATGTCATTCACACAAGTGTTCATAGTTCGAAAATTGTAAGTTTCTATATAAACTCAATTCTGATTTTGAAGATCAAGATTTTTTTGACGTTTCACCCTCCTGCTCTTTTGTCTTTTCTTGTTCAATTTTAATCTTTTCTAGCTTCAACTCGCCAGGAAAGTATGTTCGAGTATGAAAATTAAAAAAATAAAGAGATCGATACAGTCGATACTTGATTGGTCGTTCAAAACAAAGTTGACGTCGTTTATGATAAATTGAAAGAAAGTCGAACTTAAACTTTGCTCTTCTGGGCTTGTTCTCATGCAAACGTTCTTTGGTTTATGTGATGTGAGCATTTGATAGTAGATAGGGGAGGACAAAGGGACAATGAATTATGAGATTAGAAATGAAGATGCATAGTTTAAATTCAAACCGTCCCACCATCGCAAAGCTTACCAAAGCGTGTGATTTTCAGTTTTCACAGAATATATAACCTGAAGTCGGATATATTTTCCCTCGTTGCACGTGCATTTTTTGTCCTCCTTTAGCGCCTTCGCAGCCGTGCGCCAACTTTTACAGTAGAGTATTATCAACTTGTCCCTAGCAAAAGCATGGCCAGTTGAGTGTCAAAAGACTCACAGAACATCAGGCTTCATGTCAAGGTCACTTATGTTCCCTCTTGTACGAAAGTGGCCAAAAACTAGAAAACAAAGTTAGTGAATCATCAGGGAAATATAGGGAGTATCACTAGGCAATTACTAGAGTCAGTGATTGGTTGGTGCTTTACCCTATGTTTTGTGCTTTTTTTTTTTTTTTTTTTTTTTTTTTTTTTTTTT
>MU167216.1:18849-85765 GCA_015951145.1 Cronartium quercuum f. sp. fusiforme G11
GCAGTGTAATTCCATCACACCTAATCCTACTGACACTGCATCGCATATCTCGGGGTGATAGAACATCGGATAGGCCCATCCGATACAAATATCTTGGCAGTGTTGGGCTATAGTCAACTTGTGGTTGCCAGAATAGCTATGAGGGCCTTAGGTTTATTTGTCATTATCTGTTTTCTTATCATTACTAATCCTATGTATTTACATGTGGCTTTTAATGCTGAACCTGAGTTATACTTAGCTCCTACCACCTATATATTGCCATTATCACTTAAGTGTAGGTATGGAGTTAACTTATCACACCATCTTTACTCTTCTTACACTTATTTGTTATATGTACTCTTGTGATTAACAATCTTAGGGACTGCTGAGCTGTCCTCAGTGCTGACAGTGTACCTGTGGCTCTTGATACTGAGCCTGAGTTGTACTTAGCTATTATTACATATGTATTACAGTTATTACTTCTAAAGTAATTTACTGTAATATTGTTTGACTTTTGTGATTACATATGTACTTTTATTCATTACTATATGTAATTTTGATATTACACTTGTATTTACATGTGTACTATTACAATGCCTTTCTGTAATTAGTGTTTGACAGTCTGTGGGACTGTTGAGCAGTTCTCAGGGCTGACACATATCTCGTTCTTTGCATATTCATTTCTTTACCTATAGTCATGCTTTGTTTGATTGCTCATTTCTTGCCAAGTCTTCCTCTCTGAGCATTGTCTTTGGCCCTGCGGGACTCATAAAATTTGAGGCTGGAGTGTTTTATTGGCCTCTTTTCACAACCATTGTCATACCTTCCCATGTTTTTCTATCCACCTTCAGAAATGTATCACTCCATGTGCTCAAAACGAGTCAATGCGTACCTATCACCAAGGTTGCGCTATGGTTTCCCATTCTATGAGAGTTGGTAATATTATTATTGCAATAATCTTTATACGACCCTGTGACAGATAAAGTGAATAGCTACAATAGCTACAATACTTTACAATTGACCAGCTAGGATGTCACCAGGAGAAGAGTCTAGAAGACAAAGGGATTTATATATATATATCAGAGGTGAGCAGCCTGATAGGTTGGGTAATCAGTGTATCCTGCGGTAGTTGAAGTGTAGAATGTATCTCGGTTGTAGGGTGAAAGTGGTTGTCTTTTTCGCACTCGCTTTACGAGATCTGGATTCGAAATAAAGAACCTTCCAAAAACGATCAAGTCACCGTTTTTTTCGGCGGCCTCTAAAGCCGTAGTAGGTGTGTAACCCCCGGCAGAAATGAAGCGAGTGAACCCATGACTGCAATTCGACACCGCGGTGCGCATGGGCGCGATCGAGCGGGCCTCAGCTTCAGTGGCGTCCGTAGAACCTATGATCCTAGACTCCACCACATGTACATAAGCCAGTTTTGGGACTCGTTGTAGCAGAGTTTCCACAAAGGGCACAAAGACGGCCATTGGATCGGGCTCAAGTCCCATGCCTTGAAATGTGCTGAAAGGAGACAGTCGAATGCCGACTCGCTCAGGACCGATCGCTGCACTACAGGCCTCCACGATGGCCAGTGGAAATCGGAACCGGTTGGCAAGCGTGCCGCCGTAGTCGTCAGTGCGCTTATTTGAGCTCGCTTGAAGAAATTGGTCAGGTAGGTATCTGTCATGTCCGTGGTCGAGTAGGAAGACCAAGATCAGGTGAGTAAGGCAGGCAGAGAAACGATCGCCAGCGTTGGATAGAGTCTTGCTAACCCATTGGCCGAATGAATTTCGATCCCATCAAAGCCGGCAAGGTCAACAGCGGAGCGGGCGGCCCGCGCAAAGTCAGTCACGAGCATTTTGATTTCCTGGACAGTGAGTGGGATGGCAGCAGAGCTGTCATCAAAACTGGTCGCGCTAGCGCTCTTGCGTGCGTAGGTTTTACCGAAGACTTCATAGGTAGGTGGTGCGGCTCGGCCGAGGGCCCAAAGTTGAGCAAAGATATGTCCACCTGCCTGGTGGACAGCCTGTGTGATGGGTTTCCACGACTCTATCTGTGCTTCTGTCCACAGCCCAGGAGCGCGACGATATCCTGCGGCGGCCGGTGAGACTTGGATCGCCTCGCTGATCAGCAACCCGCCGGGGGTGGCGCGCTGTGCGTAATATTCGGCGTGGCTCTTGCCCAACAAAGTCTGAGCTTGAGTCTTAGGGTCGGCCCGGAACCGAGTAAGAGGGCCCATGACGATCCGATGCGAAAGTTTGAGCTGACCTAAGTCGATTGCTGTGAAGAGTGGCGGGGATGAGACCTTGGCAGGCATGATGATGGTGTGGTAGATGGGAACGCGTAATCAAGACGACTTGGGTGAACCGATTTGGTACATTCACATGACCCTAGTTTTGAGCTGGCTTTGAATGTGGCCGTCATGAAGGTTAGCTTTCCGAAACCCCAGAGTCTGGTTTAATTCGGCAATGAGATTGTCAAAGATAATCAATGTTCGGCGTTGTATAAGCAACACGCCGAGGTGAGTTCAGGAACACAGAGGGACGGGACAAAGTTGATTCACTCTCCTCCCTACAAAAAGGCAATGCAGCCATTACTTATTTTCCAACCACAATCCGCTAAATGCCAACCTGTTCCACTTCAATAGGGAGAGTGCGCAAACCTGGCCGTATGGTTGTAGGAAACTATTAGCAAGATTTAGTTTAGGTATCCGTTGGATACACAAGCCGTGAGAAAGGAAGCTGGCTGCATGATGCAAGTGTATCCGCCGGGGGCCTATCACAGACTTTCAAGCTACCTTTTACTTTGGGGTGAGGATGTCAATCGTTTGGACCCCACCACCCAACAACTCAGCTGGTCCGGTCCATTCGAAGGGGTCCTCCGAACTTCGGTCCTCCCGGCTCTGACATCACCTCCTCGCTGGTGGCCTTCCTTTCGATATCACTGCCAACATGCTCCTACCCAGTTCCCTACCGAGTTCACCGGGCTTGTTGGCCCTTCTCACCCTCACAGTCGGCTCACGTGAGCTGCTGATATGTAAGTCGTGCGCGCCAAGCTGAAGACCTTCTCCATTGGGCTCTCTATGGCCAATACCCGATTCCACCTTTGATGCACGATCGGGCAATTCACGTCCCCACCTGGGACCCCCCATCTCGTCGACTAATGACCCGTTTCTATCCACACGAGTTGGTGAAGCTCCCGTCTCAAACCCGACTTTAGGTCGGTATTGGATGCCTAAACTAAATCTTGCCAATAGTTTCCTACAACCATACGGCCAGGTTTGCGCACTCTCCCTTTTCATCGAATTGGATTTATTTTGTTCAACATCCAAAACGTCAGAAATAACCACCACTCACTTTTTATTCTATCATAGAAAATTCAACGCGCAACGACGAAATTCCAGACATCAAGTCAAGAAGGTAAATATCAAGGTTAACCTCTACTCGATCAACGCTCTCCTCGGCACGCCCAAGGTTTTTTCCATTTTTATCAGATTATTTTTTTTACATACCAAACACTTTGCTGCCTATGTCTTGAATCTACCAGCCAAAAAATGAACTTACTATAAGGGTCCCTTGTCATACCATGATATACTATTGTTGTTTTGACTGGTGTATGGAACTTTTTATGTTGTGAAAGACAATTGGTTACTAAGTAGGCTACAATGATGTTGTAATGCTATGCAAAAATGCACCTTAAAAAAAGAAAAAGAAAGGGTATGATGTAGAACTTCTGGTACGTCCACTCTCACATGTAACCTAAACCTATTCAGGTCCCCCACTTCGAAGAGTAATCAAGACGCAGCATACGTATGTAATTTGATCTACAAGAGAATAACTGCACCAGAAAGTCATCCAGCTAGAGCAATCTTGGAAAAAGCATTGTTCTTACTACCAAAATCTCACCCAATCCCTATTCACCTAAACGTAAAAAAAAGGAATTTATACCTTCCGGACAATAACCCACTTGAAACTATCTACCCATGCCCAGAAGCACCCTGGCAAGAGGAAAAATGGACAATGGAAAATTTAGGAATGAACAGAGAGGAGGTAAAAAAAAAGCTCTGGAACAAACCAAAAAGAAGGAAGAAAGGTAAGCTTACATCATGTTCACCAATAGATCCTCTACAGTAGGTAATGGAGGAGGCCTGGCAGCTGTCATGGACCAATATACGCTTAGTCAGGAATAAAGATCATCCAAAGGAGTTTGAAACAATGAGATGGACACAATGGGACTGGCAATAGCAATAGCATATTTTACAAGAAAGATTAAAGATGCCCTGAGGATTCATTCTTTACTAGCAATCTTTAGTGATAGCAATATGGCTCTTGACCCACTAGCAAAACCCCTTCAACCAATTTTTTTTACAGTATCTGGCTAGGTTCCTGAAGAAGAGACATTAGAAGATTCCAAATAGTTTCCCAGTGAACTTATACTAGAACATTCGGCCACAAAGTGATAGAGTTTAAATGAAAAGGCAGATAAAGAAGCAGGAGAAGTGGCCATAGCCTGACTTAACAAAGCCTAATTGTACCTCAAGGCATTGTTGGAGGACAGGTTCTTGCCAAGGAACAAGGGACTTATGTGCTATTTCAAGTTTCTTGCAGAGGCAGTTCTGAGATCTAATAGGGAGAAAATGAGAATTCCCAACTCACTCACTTATGACTTATGGTCCTATAGCCAAAAAAGCATATCGCACCATCTTCCTCTTCCAAAGAGATTTGTCTCAGCAGATTCTAAAAAATGAATCAAAGCTGAAGCTTCCCTTGAGAGGGAAACTTTGGTCTTGAAAAAAAACACTTGCTGGATATATGTTACACAGGTATATATATGTAAATCAAAATTTGAGAAGGGAGTTGATTGTGTCCATGAGAACTCATGGACTCAAAAGGATTCCTGATGAAGATCAGAGAGAAGAAACTTGAGTGATGGTCAGATTGGAGTGGAGTAGCTCTCTGTATTCAACCATCCATTTCATTTGAATTTGAATGACTTGAAAATATCAAAAAATGAACAAAACAAATGGAAATCCATTGATTCCAATGGACTGGCCAACAATGAGTGAGAGAATTATCTCTATTTCCAAGATGTTAAACAATCTTGACTTGGATGCCAAGAATTTCATTCACAATTACCTGTTCAGCAACAACTCAGATATCAAGAGTCAGCACCAGTATTGGAGAACTGCAACTGGCTGGACTTCAACTGAAAGGTTGCTATTAACCATAGGACAGCTAGTGATTTTGGACAGCATTGGGGGTCTGGAGAGATGAGAGAAGTTCATCACTAAGCAGGCAAGTGATCCAATCTCTTACATTTTGTATCTGCTAAGGACTTGAACAGAAGCTGACCAAGTTTGACCTTTATGAATGACTCCACAGGCAAAGTTTATTGTGATAAGACAAAAACTATCAAGCGGTCAACCTCCAAAAAGGATGTAAGACCATTTGAAAAACATCACTGCCAACCTTTTCAAACCAAAGAACAAAGCAGCGCAAGAGGAGCTCATTGCTAGAGACACACCTTTTCTTCATGACCTTCTTAAAACTAAGCTCAAACATGCAAGTGAGTTGCATGATGCTCCTGGGCTAGCTAGAGAGAATGAGAAGGAGAAGAGGGAGAACAAGGAAATTGATCTTGGTTTACATGATAATGAATCTGATCCCATTGCAAATATTGATGGTGATATCTGTCTTCAACACTCTCCAAACTCTCTGCCAAAGTTGGATTCACATGAGAATTGGAAAGGTAAGCTCTTTGAAAAAAAATGAAATAAAAAACTCAAGCGCTGGAACTATGAAAAAGATCAAATGAAACCTGGGCTTTTTTTTTAATTAAATTATGAGCGACTGGTCCTTTTTTTGCTACATAAGTTTCATGACTCAAAAGAATTGCCTTGGTGTCAACAATCAGTCAAGTCACTGACGGAAGGGAGCAGATTTTATATGGAAAATTTTTATATGGTGAAAGGGGATATTGAGGGTCTTGATATCATACCCTACTGAATTTGAAATTTAGATTTACAGTACAGATCACTGTAATCTGCAGTCAAAAATGTAACCCATTGGGACCAATGATTCTCTCTGTTATAAAATCTTTTTCTCAATGACTTGATCAAGAATATGAGTCAAGGGACCACTTTCAATGAAGGAGGAGGCTCTACCAGCCCTGTTTTCAAAGAATACCATAAGTTATAAATGAGTGAGCTGGGGAATCTATTTCCCCCCTACTAAATTACTGAACTGCCTCCACAAGAAACCCCACATGGCACATAAGTCCCTTGTGCCTTGGCAAGGACTTTCTCTCCAAAAATGCCCTGAGGTATTATTGGACTTTGTTAAGTTATGTCCAAAGCAAATGAAAACCAACTGATCTTCCCCATCAGTTTAAGCATTCTACTTCAACATGCAAAGAATGATTTCAAGAGAAGGAAAGCTCATTCTATTCCTCCATTCAAAACAACTGGTGCCAAGATAGCTGATATCTTTGATTGCTTAGAAAAAGGCTAGGCAGAAGCCATTTTCCAACTTTGAACTAGCTACTGTCCACCACAAATACACTTTTACCAAATCAATGCAAAACCTAACCTGAAAGGTGAAAATTGTGGTCTAGCTGAAACCTTAACCCATTTTCTTGTGTGATGCAAAAAATAAATGAAACAGTGTCAAGAGTTTTGGAGATGAGTCAAGAAGGCAAAGATGAAAAGAGAGGTGAACTTGGCAGTGATGATATTCAACACCCCAATGGCTTTCCCATATTCCACACAATATAAAGAGGAGATAGGGAGATTATCCCCCTACAGACTCATGTGGACTTGTAACCTGTCCTATGCTAACTCTCACTACCACTTCTCCCTTTAGAGTTCTTGTTTATAATTCTATTACTAATTTATTCTTTATTATCTTGAAGAGTGTTTCTTGTGGAGACCACTCGGTCCAATTAAATGAATAAACATACTACTCCTGACCCGTAAGGGTGCGAATGCTGACCTATTAAAATGAGTGAGATAAGAGAAAGGTAACTGATGAGAAAAAATTAGAAAGTGACAAGATTAATCTTTTATGCTGCCTAAGTGAACAGCACAAAGAAACAGATTCAGGAGGGGTGGGCTGTCTGTGCTCGTGACCTGAGAGGAGATAAACTAAGTTATGAGGTAGTCAGATATACATTTTGTTATAGGGATGAAGAACGGGGATAAGGGTATAGATGTGAGGAAATTAGATTTTGTACGTACGTGTTCCCTTTTCTGCAGATAAGGAAAGAGAACACGAGTGGGAGTGAATATACAGTACAGTATGTGGAGCTAGGTACTTAAATAGGTGAGGAGTTTTCACCCTCTATATAGGGCTGTCTGGGTATGTGCATAGCTGTATTGTGTCGATTGAATACCAACAGAGTCCGTCTTCGTGCGCAACCTGTGCGTATCATAATCCTGTAAATCGGTTATTCTTCTGAGTCCCAGCTTTTTTTTTTTTTTTTAGACTTCCATTGGTTTCAGCTCCAGTCGTATGTATAATTTATCGGAGAAAGATTATGAAAAAATGATTTTCTTGGACATTTAGCGTAGCGTCAAGCTCTCGTACTTCAACTCTAAACACACATCAGATCAGGTATAGGTTCAAAAATCTATCTTGATTATTAATCAAATTCTTTGAAATCCATCTGCATCAGGAGAGAGAGAGAGAGAAAAGAAGACATACATAAGAGAAAACAAAAAACTAGCAATGGGTGTCACTGGCACGATGACAAAGGTCCTTTACTTGCACTTTCTTCTTGTTCCAAGTCCACCCGTTGTGGAAGTTTGTCCTGATCCTCTTTTACCAAGACGTTCAGTTGGACTCGTCTGTATTTGAGATCCAGAAGCGATTGTTCCTTCAAAATTAGGTATAGAAGATTTTTTTTGACGCGCCTTTTTATTTTGACAAGTATCGGAAAAACCTACTTCTTCAGTTCTACGTTTTCATTTGAAAATTCGAACATTTTTTTCTTTTTCAATGGCTTCTTTAACTTTAGCTTCTTCACGTTCAATTTCAAGTGTCTTCTTGAACCATTCTTCAAACTCTTTTTGTTCAGCTTCTGTTATATGAAATTCTTCTTCTTC
This sequence comes from Cronartium quercuum f. sp. fusiforme G11, assembly GCA_015951145.1. Lineage (NCBI taxonomy): Eukaryota > Fungi > Basidiomycota > Pucciniomycetes > Pucciniales > Coleosporiaceae > Cronartium > Cronartium quercuum. The sequence goes on from MU167216.1 coordinate 26,915, forward strand.
TTTAACTTTATCTTCATCTGAACATTTACTTGGGTCTTTGTCTATGAGATCTGAAGGACTATCCGGTATTTCAGGACCATAAGTGTCATGGACAAAAATTGAGGCTATCGAAGAAGTTGGTGAAGGGAGTGGAGACTCAAGGATCGGGGAGAGTGGGAGTAGGTAACTCTTAAGATTGAATTTCATGACCTTTTTCGCACTTCGTGGGATTCGACGAGCCATGATGGGTGGTTCGATTGGTGTATATGAGTTTTTAAAGAAAGCTTTTGAGGGTTGATGAAGTTTGAGAATGTGCTTTAAAGGTAAAATATGACAAAGGGTATTGTGTGATGAGTAGAAAAGGATCTCATCAGTCTGGTCTTCTTATATCTTTTCATCTCACACATTTCAGCAATACCCGAAGTAGTGAGAGCTGAGCTTTTGGATATCGCAATCAGTCGGTCGTTGGAGTCCCTCAATTGATCTTCCTACATTCTTGACATTATCTAGTTCATCTATCACAATTCGGCGTTCACCATTAATGACCATTGTGAAAACGTGTTTGACAAGTTTTGCAAACTCATCTCGGCCAGTCCGTTCAGAGCCACATTCAAATGATCGAGTTCGAAACAATTCAAGCTTGTTGGATGCTGGTACATTTGTGACTTATCAGCATTCATATTATTTTTGTTTAACCTCCCGCGGCGCCGTCCAGCTGCCCGAAGGAATTCACGCTGACGTGGAATATATATCATCAAGATTCCTCTATTACTCTTTTAAAAGGTTTTTTTTTGCGAGAACTCTTTTTCCCGATGATTTTTTTCCTCGGCAAGATCGATGTGCGCGGTAACATCTCTTTACCGGCTGCCATTTGTTTTGCAGCAAGAAAGGTTATCTGGTGGGTGATTTCATTGGTTGACCCGACTCGGAAGGTGGATTAGGAGGTAAATATTGAGAAAGTGTCATAATACTCTCAGTGCTCTTCTTAGCTTTTATATTTTTGAGCATACACAATGGCTATACATGCTGAGTTCTTGTCAAGAATGAAGCTGGCAAACGGTGTTTAATGTGATACGAGCCCGACAACGTTGAGGCGCCATCCGGGGCCAGTACGGTAAGTGGTGCGATGTCCTGAAGTCATCAGCTGACGGTCGCCATCACATTGTATGGCTTTAGGTCGTCATATTGCATTTCGTTTCTTGACATTGACATTGTCATCGTTATTATCATCGTCATCGTCATCGTCATCGTCATCGTCATCGTCATCGCTTGTCAATGCGCTATAGTCAAGAAGGCATCACACCAACTAAATAATTCCACCTTCAACTTTTAGTCAAACCATCCATGGACGATGAACTCACTTCAACATCAAACTCAACACTCAGCTTTAACTCGGTCTCGTACATTACTCTTCTTATCATTCAGGGATACTAGACCATCATCTACTTCAACCTACCCACCAAATTACTCTTCAAATGAATACCAACAACCCTTACTTAACTCAAATTCTACTACAATTGACATCAACTCTGAAGAAGAATCAAGTGCACTCCCACCAAAATGGTCTGCCTTCTTACCCATTTCCTTCGATCATCATCAATTGACTCACTCATATTGGTTTTAGGGCCGATTATTCAGACGAAGTGGAAAACTTGATCGAACAGATCAAACCTAAAAGTGTGTTCTTTAAATCTTGAATAAATTCACGATGAAGCTGATTAATCTTCCTAGTGGTCCAGCTCGAGAAATTAACAGCAAAACATGTATTACCGACTTTTACCGATCGATCAGCTGAAGAACGTGAGATTGATAAACTCACAAATGATATCACTCGTGTTTGTGCTTCCTCTCTTTTATTTTATCGCCACACCACGGCTGATTTTGGTGTTACATACATAGCAATTTAGGAGCTGTCAAGCTCAAATTCGAAAGATTGCAGATTGTGGTAGAGAGATTGAAACTGAGTTAAACCAACAAAAAACAAGAAAATTTAGCGAAAGAGATCTAAGGATGGTCAAAAATGTTCAAATCGCATTGGCTACAAAGGTCCAAAACTTGAGCGGTTTATTTCAGAAACGTCAACGTACTTATCTTACACGTAAGTCAAATTGAAGAGTCTGATATATTCTGGAGTCAAGAGTAGTTGATTTCAGTTTTCAATAGAATTGAAAGGTTTTCAAGGCTATTCAACAACAAACAATCATTTCGTGATTGAAGATGATCCTCCGCCTTCTCGATCGACATTTCATAACTCAGACCAACAGCAACAGCAGCAGCAACAACAGACGTACAAGAGCGCAAATGAGGATTTGATTCATCAACGTGATCGGGAGATTGAAGGTATTGCACAATCGATAGCCGAATTAGCAGATATGTTCAAAGACCTCGGAAACCTTGTACTCGATCAAGGCACTTTATTAGATCGGATCGATTATAATGTTGAACAGATGGCCACTGATGTAAGAGGTGCTGTAGATGAACTAAAAGTGGCTACGAAGTATGTTTTTTCCCCTCATTCCTTCCCCCTTTTTACTGTTAACATCATTAGCTGATATTCCTTGTTTTGTTGGTTCCTAGATATCAAGCACGATCAGGCAAATGCAGATTAATTTTTCTTCTAATCCTTCTAATCTTTGCTGCTATCCTTATCCTCATCTTCAAACCTCGTCATCAACCTACACAACCTTCTCTTTCTACATCGACAACTTCCACTCGTCGGTCAACAGCCATGCTCGATCGAAGATGGAAGGTTCGTGGCAGAAGGAAAGCTTTGCAATGATTGGATACATTTTAGGTTTTGTGTTGTCGATTGGCTTCGGTTTCTGTAGAGAAATTTGTAGCAGAAGCGTGATTAGTTGAAGACTTGTGAAACTTCCATTATTATACCATACCTTCACTTTTTTAATCGGAAACTAGTCGAATCATGTCTGGTGTATTCCTCTTTTGTTTTACTTGCGCGCATTTCGAAGAAAGCGAACTTGGTAAATAAGAATAGTTTGTGAGGTGAAAAGTGGTCGCTCAGGTGGGTAATGTGAAGCATCCGATAAATCACAAATGTACCAGCATCCAACAAGCTTGAATTGTTTCGAACTCGATCATTTGAATGTGGCTCTGAACGGACTGGCCGAGATGAGTTTGCAAAACTTGTCAAACACGTTTTCACAATGGTCATTAATGGTGAACGCCGAATTGTGATAGATGAACTAGATAATGTCAAGAATGTAGGAAGATCAATTGAGGGACTCCAACGACCGACTGATTGCGATATCCAAAAGCTCAGCTCTCACTACTTCGGGTATTGCTGAAATGTGTGAGATGAAAAGATATAAGAAGACCAGACTGATGAGATCCTTTTCTACTCATCACACAATACCCTTTGTCATATTTTACCTTTAAAGCACATTCTCAAACTTCATCAACCCTCAAAAGCTTTCTTTAAAAACTCATATACACCAATCGAACCACCCATCATGGCTCGTCGAATCCCACGAAGTGCGAAAAAGGTCATGAAATTCAATCTTAAGAGTTACCTACTCCCACTCTCCCCGATCCTTGAGTCTCCACTCCCTTCACCAACTTCTTCGATAGCCTCAATTTTTGTCCATGACACTTATGGTCCTGAAATACCGGATAGTCCTTCAGATCTCATAGACAAAGACCCAAGTAAATGTTCAGATGAAGATAAAGTTAAAGAAGAAGAAGAATTTCATATAACAGAAGCTGAACAAAAAGAGTTTGAAGAATGGTTCAAGAAGACACTTGAAATTGAACGTGAAGAAGCTAAAGTTAAAGAAGCCATTGAAAAAGAAAAAAATGTTCGAATTTTCAAATGAAAACGTAGAACTGAAGAAGTAGGTTTTTCCGATACTTGTCAAAATAAAAAGGCGCGTCAAAAAAAATCTTCTATACCTAATTTTGAAGGAACAATCGCTTCTGGATCTCAAATACAGACGAGTCCAACTGAACGTCTTGGTAAAAGAGGATCAGGACAAACTTCCACAACGGGTGGACTTGGAACAAGAAGAAAGTGCAAGTAAAGGACCTTTGTCATCGTGCCAGTGACACCCATTGCTAGTTTTTTGTTTTCTCTTATGTATGTCTTCTTTTCTCTCTCTCTCTCTCCTGATGCAGATGGATTTCAAAGAATTTGATTAATAATCAAGATAGATTTTTGAACCTATACCTGATCTGGCGTGTGTTTAAAGTTGAAGTACGAGAACTTGACGTTACGCTAAATGTCCCCAAGACAGCTTCTGTAAGTCCACCAACCAAAAAGGTGATGAGGAAATTCCTTTTCGAAAAAAAAATCTGCCACAGACTCTAGTCTTGCCTATGATAATCAACTTGAATGATTCTTTTTTTTTCTTCTTTTGAGTCCGTAAAGATTTTTTTTTCAAGCTGCACCTGGCCTACCCGCCGTGACTGCACAAGTAACCAAACCTTGCCTCCCCCACCGTTCTCCTAATTTTTTCAAACCCAGCTTATTCTTAAACTTCACTCACATCATTTCTACGCCCCTCAACCGCTCAAACGCTCATTCCCCTATCCGTCGCTTTCCAATGGTACCAATGCCAGTGGGATTACTCCCGGGGAATCCCATGCCCAACCCGTTGAGGCCCGCCACTAGATGGGTCTTGCGATTTGTCATCCCAGACATGCCTTGAGCCGACGAGTCCCCACCACCGGACTCCCAACTGGCAAGGCACATATCATCACACGCCGAAGCAAATGCTCCCGTCTCCTTCTGCCTTATCAAGGAAGAATTGAGGTCTGTTGAGAGCCGCTACATAGCGCCCTCACCGGACGCTCGACTCAGCCAATCACACGGTTGCTGAACGTACCAAGCCCCTTGCTCCTGAGTAGCTCGTCAAGGTGCGGAAAAAGGCTAAGATCCCTAAAAATTGGCCCTGCAGGCGCCTAGACCCCCTGCTCCGGCCAAATTCTTCGTGATATCCCTCCTCCAAAGCTCTCAAGACAGAGCAAGCTTTGTTGAAGTGAATACTGATCCCGAAATCTTTAAGGAGAAATTAAACCTCTCTCTTGGAGAAGCCCTTCTTGCCCAGCACCTTACTGGACCACCAGAGGTCAAGCATTATATAAATTTCCAAGTAGGACAATGAATTATTGCTGGAGAAATGGCAAAAAGCGCCATTTTCTGGGATGTAACTGATGTAAACAACTTTTGAATGTGTCTAAAAACACCCTGAAAAACTCATCAATGTTTTTTTGTCATACTGAAAGAGAGGTTTTGATTTTACAGATTTTTTTTTTTGTGAACAAAACATAGTGATGAAGCCTATAAGCATTTTAAGAAAACCCACCCAGGGCATAAATTTGGATCAGAAATTGGCAATATGTCCATATTATGTTACTTGAATTGTCCAATCCAAAAAAAAAATCATCAAAGAGTATTTCATAAAATTTTCTGAGTAAGGGGTTTTAGTAGGCCTTACATTTGTTGGTAGGTGGGAAAATGAAAATCTAGAAAGGGAATGTGACATAGATTGGTTCTATATGTAACAAGTGTCTCAAAAAATTCAGAAAATGAATAATGAGCTTTGTAAAACCCCTTTTAAACTGTGAAAAGGTTTTTAGGGTTTTTTTTTTTGGTAAAAATAGGGGTAGTGTTGTAAATCAAACATGCCAAAAAAAAAATTCCAAAATGAAAAAGTCTCAAAGGCCTTTTGATAGTTTTTCAATAGGCCCAAAAGGAATCTGATTTTTTTATAATTTTTTTCTAGATTTTTTTAACACACTATTGCATATAGAACCAATGTATGAGACTTTTGTTTTTCTAGACATTCATTTTACCACCTGCCAAAAAATGCAAGGTCTATTAAAACTCCTTGAAAAAACTCATGAAAAACAACATAGCTTGAAAACTTATAGAAGGCTCTTTGATGATTTTTCTGGAGTTTTTTCAGACACATTCAAAGTTTCTTGTTGGTTTCCAATTGACAAGGTGTCAAGGAGAAATCAGGTGTATAGAAAATGGAGCACAGACAGCAAGAACAAGGAAAGTGGTGCACTGACTACCTCATGTGAAAGAGTGCGCCACAAACCTAGTGAACTAGAGGAGGGAAAACAGCTCAACACTTGTTGTATATATATATCAGTGGGTAAGAGCCAAGTAAGTACTGAGATCTCTTTCCCCATCTTGGGAAAGAGATTGTACATACAAAATCCCTTTTCTTTCTTTTCTCACTCACCAACCCATTTCTCTCTCTCAAAACTTTCCTACCTTGCACAGTGTATAAAGAATTGACCAAAGTCCACTTCATGTTTTTTAGCTAGTCAATGATTCCAAGATCATCTCACTCTTTCAAATTCACTCACTGTACCTTTGCTCCAGGTCAGCTACAAAATATCCTTGAGAGAGGTGTAGGAGGATACTTACATGTAGTGATCTCCATTATCAGCCCTGTTCCAAGCCACTTCAAACATCCACATTTCTTTCTATCAGTTACATTTCAGAAAATGGCATTTTTGCCATCTTAGCAGCAATGGTTCATTTTCCCACTTGGGAATTTACTTAATGCTCCCAGTGAATTAGCTGTTAGTGTTACTCTTTGTGTGTTTTTCTCACTATCTCAACAGGTTTTAAGCCTTATAGTGTTGTTTGTACTCTTACAGAGGAGGTAACGCACTTTGAAATTTTACAATTTCAATTTCAATTCCAAAAAAAAAAAAAATAATAAGGAAAGAAACCTTGAACGTAAACGTTTCAGAAAGTTCATTTCTAGCTCCCCAAAGAATGCAAGAACGATGCTTTGATGAATGATTTACAGGGAATCTGTTGTCGTTTCAATGCCCAAACTCAGTCTAAATTTGGTAAAGAAAAGACAAATTGCCCTTCATTTCAAAATTGTTTCTCTGAGAGTACTGTACTTGCTGCCACTTGTGGCAAACATCCTTTGCATGACAACTCCCTGATTTTTTTGTGAAAAGTTGCATGGTTTTATGTCTACATTTTTGGGAGCTGATTATAAGCAGTTCTGTTTAGCTCATGAGAAACTGAACTTCGAAGGGAGGCGTGAAAATAAGCCATACCTCATTGCGGCAAATGATGATGGAGTTTTGGAGTCGTAATGTAGGTTTTTTGGTGAATGGACCTACGAAAGGGCTATCTAGACTTGAACATTGACGTCATCCTTCAAAACACAGACGGTTTTTAGTTTTTATGACCTATCCACACTTTGCTCTCCTTTACCTTGCACTCCACTCCACTCCTCTTCCTCATCGCCGTACACTTACTTCTGAGTGACCATGAGCAGTGTCGGTGTGTCCTCGAATCGGTCCTCAAAGGAAACCACCGCGTTCGAGATCGCAAAATACTCCCGCGCTCGCCCACCTTTACCACTTCCGTCCTTGGAACCATGTCATCCTTCGAATCGTTCGACCCATTCCACGTGTAACCCAGACACTCCACCGGCTGCTCCGAGTCAAATTGAATGGACTCATTTGTTCGTTTGTTCTTTGCTCTATGATTTACTAGACTAGATGGAGCGGTTCGAAGAGAGAGAGAGAGAGTGAGAGTGAGATAAATAGTAGGGTATATGCCCACGAAAGACTACCTGTACTGTGCTCCGCATTGTGGCTCGTCGCTACATCCTAATTTTTATCTCCCACTCTTGTACCTCCTCTCATGAACCCACCGCCACAGAACGTCACAACATACTTACAATCATCTCTGCTTTATTTCCCTCGCGACCGTCAGTACTCAGCCTCGCCTGACCTTGCATGTCGATGTAACTCACAGCGATGTAGAACATTCAAAGAAAACCGAGACCGGTCTACCTCGACAAACGAGAAGGATCTCTTTAAAGATGATCTGGAACAGTGATCCCCAATCGATGGATTCTAGCGGACTGATTCCTCAAACGGGTCTCACGTTCGCCTCTTCCAGTGTATTTGTCTTGGTTCGTAGGACGTTTTTCGATTACACTGCAAAAGTGTCCAGCACAGACTGATACAATAAGATTTGGGTTTTGTCTTCACGTGGGATCCAGGAACAAATTGATCTCAATAAGGTTGTGGCTGAGTTTTCGAGTTCGAGGCTGGGCGAAGTGCCGCTGAAAGCGGTCTATAAAGATTGCGTCGTTGGCCTACGCTATGCTGTCTCTCATCAAGCTGGTTCAGTGAGTTCCTCTTTGATCATCATTTTCTCGAGCAGGATTTCGTACGTTTAGAAAAAGACTGATGATGCAAAATTTTAAACAATCAAAAGTTGATCTACAATCGGTTTCAAGTCAGGTTCCATACGCCCACTGACTGCCTGGATTTTGTGAGGGTGATCGAGTTTATTTGTCCTTGTAAACCAAGCCCACAAGACAAAGAGCCGGAGCGAAATCGGCCCAGTCAGACGCCATTCGGAGCTCAGGCCGACCCGCTCTTCCTGCAGAGTACTCTCGTGCATACAAATTTATTTCAAGAGGATGATCTTGTCCTCAAAGAGCGAGATAATAAGTTAGATCCATCCAACTCCCGACTACCGGTTGTGCGGGAGAGGGAAACGAGACCGAAAGCGAAGCGAGCCAAGACTTCGAGGACTGGCTTAGCGCCAAGGAAGGAAGAGAAAGAACTGTCTGTTCAAACATTCGATGAAAATTTACGCGCTCTTCATCCTCCAGACGCCAATGCCACCTCTCGACATCCAGCCAAGAAACCAAAACAGAAATCTACTGTCTTAGCACCAAAGCCCCCCGAAAAACCACCAGGTGTCGCCAACGAGCAAAAAGACACGACCAGACGTATTGTGGTTCCTGATATACCACACTCTGAACAGGCAGGATTGGTGGAAGATAAGACCTATGAATGTGTGGGTGTGGAGACCTTGATCGCTTTACCAGATGCGCAGCTTGGTAGATACGTTCAGGAGATCTTGCGCGAACCCAACTTTTTGGTGCTCGTTGAACGGGTCCAACGCATGGTTTCTGATTGAGAGCTCGCTGGGGGATTGTTACGCTCAAAAGTGCCTAAACAATTTTTTGAAGGCCTTACTGGGTTTGTCAAATCATTTGAACATAATTGTAAAGTCAAGATAGGAAAGACCGATGTCAACTGTATAACACGATAAGGCACTGTCAATTGATATCCCGAAAATGTTACAAAATTGCCGTGTAGAAAGGTCTGTCACAACTACTTTCTTTGAAATAATTGAAACTGACGCACTGCACAAAAGGTAAAACATAAACTTTATGTCCGATGAAACAGAAAATATATGAAATTTGGACGACGGTTTTCCGTATCTGCAGTTCAACTTGAATAACTCCTTCGGCTATATGGTGAAAGTTGGAAAATGATAGTTTCAAATATTTTCATGAAAATATTGGTATCTGCTATCAGTTAAAAACCCGATTATAAGATGAGAAATCGCGCTCTGTTACAAGTGATGTGATTATGTATCAACAGCGTATAAAAGAAATACACAGTGTCCGTTTGCTGATCCCTGACGTCAGGGACTGTGAAGGGTACAAAGGCACCCCTTTATACTGTTCACGGCCTCAGCAAACATACACTTAGCATCAAGTCCACAGAAAATGCACCCAATGTAGGGAGCGTACTTCTTCCCAAGTTTCTCCAGCAAAAATCCCTTTTTTGACCTAGCTTTGTCCCCAGAGTATGCATCACTGAGGCATTAGGCCTAGTCAGGCCACTGAGAGGTTCTCACCAGATACTAGTGAGCATGTCTGGTGGGCGAAAATTTGGGAAAAAGGAAAAAAAAAAAAAAAGTGAGTTTCTGCAGAAATGTGTACACTCCCTATGTTGGGCATACTTTCTGTGGACTCAGTGTAGGGGACTAGTCTCCTGACTCTTAGGTGATTATTGAGCTGCTCATGAGGTGACATAATTTTCTTCATATTCTATGAAGTATGGAGAAAATCTTGTAGGAAACTCTGAGGGATTGGGATAAGGTGATTCCCACCACATCTTCATTTGAAGACAGCATACTATGAGAACTTGCTGGTAACTATTAAAGTATAACAAGTGTGTACCTTACAGAACTAGAACTGACACTGCCAAGATATTTGTATCGGATGGGCCTATCCGATGTTCTATCACCCCAAGATATGCGATGCAGTGTCAGTAGGATTAGGTGCGATGGAATTACTATCGGTATCTAATGCTCTGACACCATATTGCAGTGTAATTCCATCGCACCTAATCCTACTGACACTGCATCGCATATCTCGGGGTGATAGAACATCGGATAGGCCCATCTGATACAAATATCTTGGCAGTGTGACATGGGTTGTGTCAGAGAGTGGTTTATGTTACATGCCAATTGAGGTCTTATTGTAATATAACTGGCACTTCTGATCTAGATAAATAAGTCAATCAAGACTTACAGATCACAAGACTAGTTATACTGGATGGACTAGAGAGGGAAAGTTGACTTAAAAGAGGCTCTAAGCAAGGGATTAAGAATCAAATCAAAAAGGTAAAAGATGCACCCTGTCCGTATCAAGGTGACTTGTCAACAAGAGCAGACGAAGAACTTTTTTAGTTCTCTGATTGTTCTCCTTTTTCACCCAGAGCCAGCACATGAGCCTTCCCTTTGTGCAAAGTAACTTCCTTTTTCGCTCAATGCACCATGCACTGAAAGGTGTGTACTGTATGCCTGTGTATCACTGCACAGTTGAAAATTGTACTGATGTTCATGAGCTGACATCATGATGGACATGGATCAGTGACTTGTATTGAATGGACATGAGTAACAAGGGTGGGCTTGAGCCCTTGGGCCACCACCCCCCAGAAACTAAGGCACTGGATTTGAGAGGGATTCTGAGGTGATTTCAAACATGACACTGTGTGCTCTCATTGATGAGTCACCTTCATATGAACAGGGTGGTGGTGTTTCTAGGAGTCCAAGCTGATGTCTAGCTTAAGTGCTGATATACAATTGGTTCCAGTTTTGATTTGGGAGTAAGTTGTGAGTTTCTTGGAACAGGGTCCTGCAGAGGTCTATAGAGAGCTGATAAAATGTGATAGGGTGAGTGAGGCTCTGTCCTCTTCTCAACACCTGTCCTGGGAATTAAGTGCACTAACCTTAAATAGGGTAGTGTGGGGGGATAATTGGACAGGTAAGGGTGTGAGTGAGCTTGATTTTGCTTGTGATCTCCATGAGTGGTCAATTGAGAGAAAAGTCTCTTTTCACAGATAATGATTTACATGATTGTAGAGGCTAGAGTATGTACCTGATAAAATGTGATAGGGTGAGTGAGGCTCTGTCCTCTTTTCAACACCTCTCCTGGGAATTAAGTGCACTGATCTATAGAGAGATGAGAACAAATTAAGAGTCAAGAGAAAAAGGGAGGTGAACATGCAGTGCAATTTGATGTGCAAGATAAGGTTAAGTTTGGGAGAATCTTCAATACCTTAAATAAGGTAGTGTGGGGGGATAAATGGGCAGGTAAGGGTCTGAATGAGCTTGATTTTTCTCATGATCTGCATGGGTGGTTAATTGAAAGAAACTTGAGAAAACAAAGATTTGGGAAGGTGTGGGTGGTCAACATGTTGATTAGAAAATAGTGAAAGATGAAAGGAGAAAGAGAAAAGAAAGGAGGAAAGAGTGATGTTGGATAAAAAGGAATTGGGGGTCTTACTCACAGTCTCTTTTTGCTGATGGGAAAAAGAGACTGGGAGTGGGTTAGGTGATGTGGAGGTATACTTCAATTTTACTTTGGGTATAAGGCTATGTTGATATGCTAATGTTTGTGCTGATGGAACTGATACACTAACATAAGTGGATGTTGGGATTGATTTGTTAACATATATTTGTAAGGCAGTAGCCTTACAGGCATCAGTATAAGCATAGGGATAGAAGCATGGGACAGATAGATAGGAGAAGGTGGATGGTCCATGCTCCTAGCCCTTGAGACTCTGACTCTCCACTTTTGGGGTTTTCTCATGGGCTAGGTGAGCACAAGTTCCTATCTTAGAATGGCAGTGTAGGACTGGAGTGACCTGGGGGAGACTCTGACTCTCCACTCATGGGGTTTTCTTATGGGCTAGGCAATTCCATCATTTGTTTTTAGGAGCCTTGTGGGGAGCTTCCTCAAACCCATATCAGCAGGCCAGGACTGTGTGGGGAGTCTAGCCAAAGACCCCCCTTACAATATCATACTCTTGGTGCTTCTATCTGCTGAGGGTTCTTATTTATTCCTATTGGGGTTAAGTGGTAAGATAGGGGTCCAGTTTGGGTGGTTAGTGGGAGTTGAGAGTGGGGGTAGAGGTGGAGGTAGGTTCTTGGAGAAGAAGAAAGTCAATGGAGGTGGTGTTTAGGTCATTTAGGAGGCTATGTGTTACAAATGTTGAGTGGTGTGTGTTTTTCAACCCTTGATTCATTACTCCTTAACTAAAAAAGAAGAATTTCAATGATATTGGATAAATTAATCTATACATCATAATAATATCAATAATGATAATTGAAAACTTCCAGAGTATCTGATACAAAGGTGATCAAAATGGGGTTGAGCAACTCTTCAACCCTGATCACTAACGCACATGCTGACCTAGATGTCAAGTGTGGAATAAAAGAGCTCAAGGCTGTCAGACACAAAGAAACAAAATGATATTTCTTTCCCAGCTATAGTTGAGCTTAGGGAAAAATTAACAATAAGAGAACCAAGTACCTGATACAAAGGTGATCAAAATGGGGTTGAGCAACTCTTCAACCCTGATCACTAATGCACATGCTGACCTAGATGTCAAGTGTGGAATAAAAGAGCTCAAGGCTGTCAGACACAAAGAAACAAAATGATATTTCTTTCCCAGCTATAGTTGAGCTTAGGGAAAGAGTCAGTCAGTTGTGACGTGAAGTCAGGAGGATAACAGTGGGGTTCTTTCAACTATAAGCATATTCTTGTCTTGTGATTCCTATCTTGTCTACTCGTGCACCACTGAATTTTCACAATAATAACTTTCTATATAGATATATTTTTAACTTAGGGGTCTAGTGTCAAAGACCCACATAAAACTTATATAAAAACAAAGAATAATGAGAGAAAAGAGGAGGAACCACTGAAAATCTGAAGAGAGGCCTAGTGATGTCAAAAGACACCAGATCAGAGGAGCTAGGCAAAAGCTCCAAGTCAGAACTCTGTACAAGGAAAACTATACAAATGAATGAGAATAGTGTCAGCCCTGAGGACTGTGCAGCAGTCCCACAGGCTGTACACATACATGATCACATATGGTAATCATGTGTAAGATATGTAATACATAGTGTAACACAAGTGTACTACTAGGAACTACACCTCAGGCTCAGTATCAACACTGCCAAGAAAATTGCATCACATAGAGGCATGCTATGTCACATAGCAGGCCAAGATGCAATGCAATAGGTCTGTTTTCCAAGGTAGGGACCTTGAAAAATGGTCCATAGTATCACATGAAGACATGCTATGTTACATAGCAAGCTTCCATGCAATGAAAATATATTGGCAGTGCAAAAGTCATAAGCATAATACACTTATGACAGGAGCCTACACATAGGCCCTGTTTCAAGTGTAACCACCCACAAGTTGACCATGTGAGCCTGGAGCAACATCAGGTGAACCACAAGTTAACCCACATCCCAGAAGTGAGGGAGAGGGCAGGCAGCAGGCACTGCCAATATATTTTCATCACATGGAAGCTTGCTATGTAACATAGCATGTCTTCATGTGATACTATGGACCATTTTTCAAGGTCCCTACCTTGGAAAACAGACCTATTGCATTGCATCTTGGCCTGCTATGTGACATAGCATGCCTCTATGCAATGCAATTTTCTTGGCAGTGAGGGTATATAAACCCTTCTTCTCTGCCCATCAAAGTAGCCTCCTGGACTAACCTTGACCATAACCACCTAAATTGCACCCTAGCACAGAATTGAGAATCCTCTTATAAAAGATACCTACTCAATAGTGCAAAGTGCCCTAGGTGTTAGCAACTAAGAAAAAAATCATCAATTGGATCTAGTCATCCTTACTAGATGATCCCCTGTTGATAAGGACTCATCATGGTGTAGAGTTAAAATAACATGCATATAACTAAAAAAGAGGTTGATTCAGCACAACCCAAGTTATATAGTTGAGGAGTTTGGATCTGGACTAGTTGTTTTCCCAACTACCAAAGTCAGCTATTCTCCAAAAGGGAAGGAACCCTTTTAAATAAAAAAAAAACCATCCTTAAACCCCCTTTTCAGAGGTCAACTAGCTGCAGTCAGTACTTGGTGGCCCCAGTACAGACTTGAGTAGTTGTTCTCATTGGAATTCTGAGTCTTCTCAATTCCCATCCTCATTATTTATAGTCAGATGGATAGCCAAACAGAAGCTTTCCCCTGACAGATAGAGACAAATAGAGTTGTGACTAAGATCTGGAGATGTGTGTGGGAGATGATAGAGGAAATCAACTGGTTAGATGCATTATCAATGTCACACACCTAGGCAAAAGCTCCAAGTCAGAACTCTATATAGAGGAAACTATACAAATGAATGAGGATAGAGACAAAGAGAGTTATGACTAAGATCTGGGGATGTGTGTGGGAGATGATAGAGGAAATCAATGCCCAAACAAATTTGGCTGTGGAGTGGAGGACAATACAAGTGAATGGTACAAGGCTATGTTGTGATAGAAACATAGGCAAATACATGTGTATCTACATTTTGTATCAGTGATTTCAACACCCAGACCCCCAAACTTTATATGGACTATCCTACTGTAAGAATTTCTGCACACCACCATGGAAACCAAAAGAAACTCTACAAGTTTGGGAAGTATCTTGATTTGGAAAGATACAAACCTTGAAAGCTCCACAAACTATTAGTATAAGTAATATTGTTGAAGTTACATATACATGAGACACAATTACATATGTATATCTATGCTTCTATCATAACATAGCCTTGTACAAGTCTCTTATATTGTTTTCCTCTCTGAGACCTGGATTGTTTGGGCATTGATTTTCTCCATCATCTCCCTCACACTTCAACTAGATCTTGGTCAAAACTCTGTCTATCCACACTCTCACACTCTTGTATAGTTCCCTGTATACAGAGTTCTGACTTGGAGCTCTTGCCTAGCTTCTCTGATCTGGTGTCAATTGACATCAAATATTACAATTAGTGCCTAAAACTAGACCCTTTACAAATACTGTCAAAAGGGAAGACCTCATTGCCATCAAGACCATACCTTATGAAGTGTCCAGGGGAAGGGTCCAAGAAGACTGTAAAGTTCTGAAGTGAATAACAAAGCCTATCAGAAAAGGTATAAATAAAGCCCATCTCAACAGGTTGGTTAGAAGGGCACCATCATTCAGAAATCTATCACAAATGACTCTTAAAGACCTCTAGACAAGAACTTTAGTGCTCATAGAAGGATTTTTTTACTGTGTCAACATGTCCATCTACCTGTCTTCTTCAAAGCTTTCTGATTTCACCCTCCAGAATAAACTCCTGCCCCATTGTTGACAAACAGTACACTTTCTGGCTACAGTCTGGCCATGATTTCCCATTGCTAGGGATACCATTTATTCCACTTCACTTATATCTATTTTGTGAGTGGAATTCTTATTAGTCACTGCATCCAGTTCTTGCAATGCAAAGTTGGCAAAATCCCTGTAGTTGATTGTAACTCATGCACTCTTAGAATTCTTTATCCCTTCAAGGAATAACACTCAGGCCTAGGCTGACCACCTTCCTCTTTTCACTTTATAGTAGGCCATTTGAATCAGTTTGGTGATATTTCAAACTCTATTACTTACAACTTATCCCATGTACCCAGTGGGATTTATCAGGTTATACTCAGGTAAGTGACCTAGACCACTCCTGAGCTAGTCTGCCACCATGGCAGTGTTTAATTGTAGGATATCTATTTTTGAGACTTTGAGAATTTCTGTTGTGTTGTGGTATCTAGACATGTGCTTTGGTGGTCATGAGGTATTCAGGTTGGCTCTTGGCTGCATCTGCATGCAATTTTCAGATTGGGCAAGAGGAGGAAAATGTGGAGTGATTACATTTTGCTATGCTAGTTTCTGAGATATTTTCAAGGTTGTAGGTCTCTGTTTTAGGCAATAGTTCATCAAGGAGCAGTTGGCAGCAGTTAGAATATGTGTCTGGTTTCTTCTGCAGTATGTGCAAGCTGTTTTGTTTGGGCATCTTTCTACTGCATGGCCAAACTCAGGGTACTTTTGGCACTGCAGGACACAGCAGTCTGAGTGTTCTGTATGGAAAAGTTCTCCTTTGATGGTGACTTTGTTGAAGATGGCCAGGTTTGCCACTTTGGGGTCAGTTAGGTGGATTATGATGGATGAGTGTGTCTTTTTGGCATCTAAGAAGGCCTGGTTTAAACAGATGATGTGCTGGAGAGTTAAGGTTGCCTTGGTTTTCCCCATGAGGGATTCTAGGTGGGCCTGGTTGGAGGGATTGAAGGTGGTCTTTACCTTATGCACAATGATTGGGTGGATCTTGATTTTTAGCCTGAGGTTGGGGTTTATGTCCTTAACACATTTGTGGTTCAGTAGCAATGCCATTGCATCAAGGGCAGCCTGGCAGCAGAATTGGATGTAGATTTCACCTGTGAAGTTGTTTTGAGCTATGGCACAGATGTGGGCTTGGGGTGGTTCTGTTGGGTAAGATGCAAGGAGCATAGCCTCTGGGGAGCAATCTATTTTCTCCTTGAGGGTGTCTGGTTCAGTTTTCATCTCCACATGCAATGCACTGTTGTGGGTGCTCTTGAGGAGGGAGTTTTCTGGGAGTTTAGGTAAAAGGGAGGCATTGAGGATGGGTTGTGGCATCTGCTTGTTGCTCTTCACATCTGTCTTGGCTGCCTGGGCAAAGGTTAGCTCCTCAGGAGTGATAATCCCTTCAGGTGGTGAAGCCACAGTTTGGTTTGCTTCCCCAAGGATTAAGGTGTTGACCTTAGCCTTGATGGCTTGGACCCCAGCTAAGACTGTGGCTAGGATGGTGTCTGGTGAGTTAGTAAGGGGGGTGACTGCCCAGGTGGACAGCTTCAGGCCATAGTCTCCCAGGGAGACAGCATTTCAAAACTGAGCTTTGTGACATTTGAAATAACCCACTGGTTTAGAGGCAAGGGAAGCTGCATGGACTGCCAAATTGAGGGCTATATATCCTCCTGCTTCTAGTCCCTTGAGCATTGAGGCAATTTCTTTAAATATTTCCTTGATGTCTCCCATGTTGGCCTTCCCTAGGATATCTTGCACCCTTTGGGTGCATGGATTCATGGTCGGATTCCTCACCCTCGGGGGTAGGTTGGGTGGGTTCCAGGTAGAAGCTCCTCCCTTAGATATGGGCGGTGGAGTGAGAGGCTGTTGGGTGGCCTGCTGGCCGGTGGACGGCAGGCGGTTGGCGACGTCTGCCCTGGACACGCGTCGGTAGGTCGTACCTGACGATCTCAACCTTGGGCAACCGTCTAGGGCTCTTATGTCCTCTTCCAGGGAGGGAAGAAGGGCTGAGGGTGTCAGACTGGCATTTGAGGATATGACCCCCGCCGGCTGGTTGGTGGTGTCATCGTACTGGTTTTTTATGAGCGGTGGCGCAAGAGACGTTCTGGAGTACGGTCTTGGGGGGATAGTGGAGGCCGGAGGATTGGTCTGTAACCCATCCTGATTCCGATGTTCCCGAGGGGCCGCCGGTATGCCATGGGCTCGTTCGGGAGCTACGGGGTGGAGGAAGAGGGTTCAAGAGAGAACTTCGAATTGGGAGGGGAGGATGATGGGATGAGCCGATGCCTCATTTAATTAGAAGGACCGCGATGGCCCCGCGCACGGACTCCGAATCAAGAGCTCTCGAAGAGCTGATGTCATCAGCGTATTTTTCGAAGGTACAGTACACCATCTTGACCAAAATGACGCAAGCGAGATGACAAATGGTGTGATCACAGTGGCGTTCTCATCATAGGCTTTGGGCAGGTCATCGAACCCCAAACTGAGACGCGTTTCACTTGCTTTGGACAATTCAAAAGTCGCAGTCCTCAAGAAATCGTCTCGATCGCGCATCGCAGTGTCGCAATGCAATCGGCCACTTTCGTCAGCTGTGCCTCGAAGGCGTGATTTTTAGTTCTATGATGAGTTTGCGATGAGTACCAGCGAGAGTAGACTCCTGGTTGATAAAGGCGGGAGATGCCGCGCGTCAACTAGATAAGAGGCAAATCTCTACTTTAGAATTGCACCTTTCCTTTTATACAAGTACAACCTCTACCAAGGCTAAAAGCGCACTCCGGGACTTTGACCAACGATACGGAACAACCCCCGCCCTGCCCTCGAACTAAACTAGCCTTAGCAGATATCCCCTTCCCTTTTCTTTGGATTGACAGACCGAATATATTGGCAGCTCAGTCTTCCATAATGACCCATCTATCGTCAGCTTGGCCGAACCATATGACTGAAACTTCTAATTCCGATTTCAAAGAAGGTGCCGATTTCACCAATTCATTGGAAGAAGGAGGCACAGATCCTATAACCAACGATCTCCACCGTCAACTGAAGAACAGGCATGTTGCCATGATTTCAATGTTCGTTCCCTAATTTTCTTGACAGAATCCGAACCCAATCATATCCCTTCCAATCCCCGCGCTGAACAATCTCTATACGTGCATAGTGGTGGTGCAATAGGTTAATCTACCAGCCACTCAGCCCTCGCGTGATGAATCTGAGCGATGCTAAGCATGTGGTATATCTGTCGTCGGCGTTTTGACAGGAACCGGGTTGTTCATTGGGACTGGTACGGCACTGTCCCATGGGGGTCCAGCAGCATTGGTACTTGGATATGCATTTACCGGATTGATAGCATGGGCCCTTATGTGCAGCTTAGGTAAAAGTTTCTTCGACAGGAGACTCCAAAAAGTTACTCAGCTCATAGTGATAACCATTCTGGCAATTTATAAGGGGAAATGATATGTCATCTTCCTATTCCCGGAGGGCATCAGGCGCTGGGTTATCGATTTGTTTCACCAAGTTTGGGTTTTACGTTAGGATGGGCGTACTGGTATCTTTGGTGAGCCAGAAATTTCCGCTCATCTCTCTGTACTGATTCGTAAGAGAGCTAATGTCCAAATTCGAGTAGGTCCATATGTCTTGCAAGTAAGACTCATTCGAACGCTACGGCTTTTCTGCGTGAGAAAATCGAAGGTAGCTGATTAATAATCCTGCAAACCTTCAGCTGAACTATCAGCAAGTGCCATATTGATTCTCTTTTGGACATCTAAGATTAATCCGGCGCTATGTTTGTTATCATCTCTCGGCGTGACACACTCCTCTGAAGTACTAGAATATTGACCTCTTATGCTACGCTAACAGGGATAATACTATTCTTGGTCGGGGTGGCGCTTATTAACTTGGGGTAAGAACATTTCCTACACTATCAGATTACATAGTTCTTGGGGGCTAAGGTTTGCTTTGGACAGCGGTGCACGGATATACGGTAGCTATCTCACCTCATACGCTTACGAAGTGCCTTCAAAGTCTATGCTTAACCAAGAATTGAAAATTGGCATTGCAGGCGAAATGGAATTTTGGTTTTGTAGCATCAAAATTCTCACAATCGTTGTCGTCGTTCTCCTGGGAATTGCGTTAGACCTAGGAGCAGTCACCGGCGACCGTATCGGGTTTAGATATTGGAAAGACCCAGGTTCGTGGCCCGTCGTATCATTCAATTCTAAAGCTAGCTCATCAGTCTTATTTGCACTTGACTTGGTCCATGATTATTTCTGCAGGTCCCTTTGTCCAAGTTAGCCATTTTTTTTTTTTTTTTTTCCTTTTTTTGGCGATCTTTGCCCAGAGTTTTGGGAGCACAGCGTATTTAGTGCGAGAAAACTGACGGACATGGAGGGTATCAGTATAAGGGAGTTCCTGGCGCAACAGGTCGATTCTGTGCATTCATATCGGTCTTTATCACTGCCTGTTTTTCATACATAGGAATTGAAACAAGTTGAGAAGTTCTGCTACAGTATTCGATCATCACGGTGCTGATATTAGGATTCTACGTATTCGCAGCTGCTATCGCGGCTGCAGAAGCTAAAAATCCACGAGTAAGTCAAAGGTCAGACCTAGAGGACTGTAGCGTTACAGAGTAATTAATGAAAATCCTGCCACCCACAGCGTAATATGCCAAGAGCAATTAAGCGCGTGTTGGGCAGGGTGCTTGTTTTTGTGCGTGAATAAAACGCTTTCTAGGTTTTGAATGGCCTTTACTGACCTCGATTTGTAGTATATCACTGGAACAGCAGTTATCTGTGAGTTTTTTATTGTCGTTTTTTTTTTTTTTTTTTTTTTTTTTTTTGCTAATTCATGACTCATCCACTCATGCGTGATACGGCTTGAAGCGGTACTTGTACCGTCGAATGATCCAAGACTTTCCCTGGCTGTATCTACCGGGGCTAAATCTCCTTTTGTTATGGCGTGAGTGGCTCTGTTTAAATTCGATTGAAAAAAAATCATATCCACGAGCCTGTGAAACAGACTCCTAACCCTTGTGCTCTTCCTCAAAGCATAAAAAATGCCGGAATCAAAGGACTCCCTTCCGTCATCAACGCAGCCCTCTTAACTTCATCCTGGTCAGCAGCCTCTTCGAATTTGTAAGCGTTGTACCATGAAATTTAACTCAAAAATATAAACTAAAGTGAACCTCAACTCTTAGATATGTTTCAAGTAGAACATTATACGGCTTGAGCATTACCGGTAACGCTCCACGATTTCTGTGAGCAAATGCTTATTGAATCATGAATTTGCTGGATTTCATCTGAATTAACTCTTTGCGTGAAGCTCTAAGGTCACATCCAACGGTGTTCCCATCTACTGCTACTTCGTCGGTCTCGTTGTAGGGTAAGCTGTTGATGGATAGTTTGGTTGATCTCAAGCTACTCATGTTAATATCAGAATTGTAACTTCAGGTCTTTGTCATTGATGTCGGCTGATCGGGGGAAGGTGAATTAGCTTTCTTATGAATTACAAGCCAAACGAAATCATTCTTAACGTTGTCCTTTGGGCCTATATGAATTGAATTTCCGTGGTCAGATTGGGCAGTTTTTCGGATATCTCGTCAATATGACCAGTGTGTCCGGCCTTTTGACTTGGGTCAGCATATTCTTCACGTGAGTCGTACAGTATGTTAGCATGTTCCAATGATGACCTAATTGACAGTCGACCTTTCTAGATACATTCGATTCCATGTGAGTCAGCATCTAATGCTCCTCGTATCTTCCACCCTGCTTCCGTCCTCACCATGCCTCAAGTTATTTTAGGCGGGCACAATCGTACAAAAGTACGATAGATCTCAGCTTCCTTATCAATCCCCGTAAGCTCTTCTTCAATAATCTGTTTCTCGACAATTGTAGCGAATTCATAGGCGTGATACGCTCTACCGTATGCATCTTGAACAGGTTGGGGCCAAAAGGTGCATGGTGTGGTCTGGTGTGCACCGTGGTTATTATCATCATCAACGGCTTCGGAGTATTTTTGAAGGGAAATTGGGACTTTCAGACTTTGTGAGACCTGGCAATTTATCCCGAAAAGTTGCACAGTATTACTGACCCATCTGTTATGGCTGTCTAGTTTTACGTGCTATTTTCCGGTGGTCGCATTTATAGTTGGGCTTGTTACTCATACATGGTGGACCGGTTCGAAGATGGTACCAATAGGAAGGATGGACTTTGGTAAGGATTCATCCCTCACACTGGCTTCAATTATCATCAAGACTTATTCAAGTTTTTTATGTTTTCAAGACACTGGAAGCAAGTTATGTAGTAGGTTGATCTGCTACTATATAAGACAAATCAAGAGCTAACTTTGTTTGACCACAGTGGAAGTAGATGACCCAATCCCCAAAAATATCGTAGAAAAAGTGTGGCAAGCACTTATGTAATGACCTTCTATTTTCTAGACCAGCAAAACTCTATGTTGCAGTTTGTAGGTTTGTGTTGTCAAGATAGTTATTTACACCCCTGTAAAATTAGCAGAAGCTCCTTTTTCATTTATACAAGAGGCTTAAGCAAGTCTCATTTACCTGTTCTATATCGCATACATGACTATGTGGCTATGTATAAAATACATCTTTGTTTCACAATTGGCTACATGAGTTTGACAGGTGAATTTCTGACTCAGTTTTGTCCAGGGCCAGACCCTTTTTTTTCACTCTTGCATCTGTCCTTTGTTTAATTACATTGTATTTTCATAGTCACAGAAGAGACTCAACATCAGTCCTTGTCAATGTGCATGCTGGACAACCCGCTATGTTTATTTAGGCATGCCCAATTCTCTAGTTTTTATGAGTGTACCTCTGTGTCTTGACGGTATTTTTTTGGTATGCCCCAATGTGAGAACTCAGAGTCCTCCCAGGTAGCAATGCAGCAAGGAACTTTCTCAAGTTAAGCAGAGGAGGCAGATGGGGGCAGGTAACAAAGAGGGGGCTAGGCCCCTGGAAAGCTCATGTGTAGGAAGGTGAACTCTTGAGTATTGATGCATCTGTACTACATGTTGCCATCATTACCCTATACTCACTTGTTCAAACCCATGAGTAAGCACTGCCAAGATATTTGTATCGGATGGGCCTATCCGATGTTCTATCACCCTGAGATATGCGATGCAGTGTCAGTAGGATTAGGTGCGATGGAATTACACTGCAATATGGTGTCGGAGCATTAGATACCAATAGTAATTCCATCGCACCTAATCCTACTGACACTGCATCGCATATCTTGGGGTGATAGAACATCGGATAGGCCCATCCGATACAAATATCTTGGCAGTGAAGAGGGGATATTGGCAGAACCTATGGAGTAGTGATGGGGGGATGTGTATAAATTCATGATTGACAGTCAGCACTCAGGTGGTGGGTTGGGCTTTTTCTTAGAATCTTGTGCCCTGGGATGCACAGAGTTGACCAAAACATCCTCCTTGCACAGGGGTACAAGGATATACTGTTGCACCCATTGTTTTTATTTATTGTTTTTATTTTTTTGGTTTCAAAGTTGAATATGACTCAATAAATTCAATGATAGATTTATATTTAGGCTCATTAGCTCATACAATCAAGGGAGAGCAAGAAGCAGGAATACAAACAATCAGTTAAACAAGTCATCATCATACCAGGCCACTCTAGTAGAGTCTGGGATAGTAACAGTTTGAGATGATTGTTGGGAATGAGTTGAGAAACCTTTGTCAAGGACACAATGATCAAAAGTGGATGGTCATGAACCCACTATCATGTATGTGTAGGGACCCAGATTGATTGGTCCCATGCATAAGCAAAAAAAAAAAAAAACCTCTTCAAGAAATTACAGCTCCTGTCCTATCTAAATTGTGCTTGTTTGGTTTTTTGTTCAACATCTTGATGACATTTGGAAAAAGCTTTTGGCAAAGAGTTGGACTTACAACTCTAAAAAATTTGCATCACATTCAGCCATGCTAATCAAAATAGCATTCCCAAATGCAATAAAACTATGTTGGTGGTGTTAGATATATCAGACTGTAGATTCATGTATACCTGTGAGACAATCTTCAAGGTGTTAGTCTTCATACATGGAAGGGCTTCAGTTTTTTTTTTTTTGTTGCATCCATCTCAAAGAAGAGGCCTTTGACTCTGCCCACATGAGGAACAATTTGTAAAGCTTTCATAGCAAGTTTCTGGAAAGAGCTCTGTTTGACCAGAACTAAAAGGCTGAGCCAGTAAGAAAGTGGTTGAGAACCTGAAAAAAAAAAGTGTTAATTTAGGCATTTGAGAAGACAGAATGTAGAGAAGAAAAAATATGTAGAGAAAAAGAATGTGCTTGAACTTGCATATTGGAACAAAGACTGAGATTTGTAGTGGCAGACAACATTCTCTTTGATGGTATGACCCTTTTGTGCCTTGAACCCCCATCAAGCAGCAAGATTCAAAACCATCCAATTTATCTTGTGTAGGTTAAAGGAGAAAGAAACAGCAGTGCTTTGGAATGAAAGATAAAAAATAAAAATAAAGCAAATTAAGTAAATTTCTTTGGTTGTGGGATCTCCAGAATAAATCTAGCAGAGACTGAGTAGGTAAAAGGAATTCTAGAATAAAATATACAATACACCAATATAGAGTTAACTAGCCTGCTTGAGATAAAGCTGGGCTTCAAAGGAAGGTATGATGAAAAAAGTTTTTTAAAGCAAGATTGATACTGAAAGATAGAGATTAACTACTATTTAAGGAAATAAGTGAGATTTCAGAATAAGGGAGAACTGTGAGAAACAATAATAATATATTTGACCAGCTATGATGAATCAGGAACGTGAAAAAAGGAAAAACAGGTCCGACTGAATCATGTAATGATTCTTATCTGGCTAGGTACCTAGGTAGATAACAATAGTGGCTAAGTTTGAATCTTGTAAACATCCGTAGTTTTCCGCAACTCATGACAACTAGGCAAGACTTTTAAGGGTTCATGAGGCATTTACACCTGGTGATCAAGCCTGCACCTTTGTTACCATATTGAGTAAGTAACTGAAGGGTGCTCCTTCCTTTTCCTAGGTTGGTCATCATTCTAATACTGTATTCGAATTGTTTCAAGCCTTAGATATTAGGCTTGTAAGATGTATATGAGTGTCTTTTATTCGGAATCTATTTGGGTCTTTGACGCTAGACCTAAAAGTTGTTGTAATTCTTTTTTATTATATTATTATATTTCTTTAAATGTGACTAAAGTGAGGACCTTATGGAGTTTACTAGTAGGTAAAATCTCGAGGGCTGACACGTCGGCTGCCATTATAGTCTGTGTGATATCGCTGGTAGACACAACATACGACGCATCCTTCAATATAGTGACCTCGAAGTTGCTAGATATATCAGGAAAACCCGCTGGCATCGTATACATTAGCATGAGAGCAAAGATATCATCCGGGAGGCTTGTCCCCGCACGCTGTAACCTATCACGAAGACTACGCATAACCGTAAAGTGCGTCTCGATGTTCGTCGTACCTGAGTTTACTTCGCAGTCATGATCTGACTCAAAATGTGTTGTTTCACCGAAAAAGAAACTCCCGCAAATTGCTTGCGTAGTTCTTCAACTCTGTCGTATGGAATACTGATACCCTTAAGTGGAATGGACAAGTCTCTGTCGATGGTCCAGTAGATTGCCCCATTTACTACATCGGCCTGTTCTTGCGAGCAGTCTTCATCGGTTGGTTTTCGTTCACCTGTTGAGTAAATCATTGCCTGAGAGAATAAAAAAAAATACAAGGTAAGGTCTAATTCCCAATGTTGGAAAATGTAGACCCATCACATTCCCACTTCCTGATACTCGTCATTTTTATCGGTAAGTCCTTCGTGACCGCCGAGAACTTTATGGCAGCCTTCACACTCATAACGTAATGTGCTAGACTTCGAACCTGCCACCAGCACAACTTACATTGTATAAGTGTTTATATGTTATAGCTATCAAAAATTCATCTTCACATATATTCTAACTCTCTCACATCTACCTCTGTCTCCTTTCGTACGTATCATCTGTCTCACTCTCATTTCATATCTCTTCCTCCTTCGTATTGTTTCTCCCGCCTATGTGGGGATAGCGTAAGTCATAACAGGAGTGTGTAGACGGATTGGCGACGGTACATCACAGAGCTTTAACCCGCCCTTAACTAAGGTCGTCACGTCAATCTCAGCCCGAAACATGTCACAGAAAATGTATACTTTGGTATAAGTGCGGATCAGCCGAACGAGTAGCTACCCGCTTTGAGTGAATTTTACGTCGAGGGACCAACTTGACCAATAAAACGTAGTGACGTTGGTCTTGAGGTTCATAGGGTGGGGCGCGCATGAAGAAGGGATTTTCTCAATCCGGCCAATTTATTTGGGTCGCCTTCTTAACATTTCATGCTCCGGTAAGTCAGCAGTGAGTGAGAACCGTGAACGATTTTGAAGGGAATAAGATCTCTGACGAAACCACTCTTATGGCACAGATCGAAGTTTCACAGCGGTTAGAATTCATATTTGTTATCAAAGGAGTCTCAAAATTAAATCAGAATTCCATAGACTTCCTCGGAGCTGATTCGCAGAGAGGTGTAGAACTTGATCTTGCGCGTCTCACTCTTATTTATAAGTTCGAAATCCCGACGCGAAGGTTTGATCTCGATCTTCAAAATGTACCCGGTGTAAGGGTCACGTTTCAAAAATCATTATAATCTTTCAAGCATCGGTGCTATGTACATTGAATCATGCGAAACAGCAGTAGATGTCAACACGTTTCAGCAAGAGCCTATTTGAATCTGCTCTAGATTGAAAGTATTCGAACGGGGACTCAGGAGACCATTTAGGACTCCAATCATATTTCGATCACTTGGGATATTTTCTTGTCTTTGAGAGCTGTTATCTTGAACAACTCAATGGCAACACTTTCATTACCAAACTATGCAACGACCGTCAACTTCAACTCGGAAGCTTCAGGTTTGAATCTGAAGGACGCAACGAGTCACCGAGGTGAATGGGCTGACTCCATGGAAGAGATGGGTATTATTGATTCTCACAATCATCTTCAACGTCAGTTGAAAAATCGACACGTGGCCATGATTTCAATGTAAGTTTTCTCCTCATTTTCTAAGTCTCCCACGAGTTTTTTGTCGAGCGAAGTTGATCTCATTACGGCAACATGATCTGTTAGTGGAGGTGCCATAGGTGCAGTTGAATAACTGACTTTTTTTCGAGTTTCGTAAACGACTGGAGAGTTCTGTGGGTGAAGAGCTAAAGATCATGCAAATGGTTGATCTTCTTTGTTTCCAGGGACGGGATTGTTCATAGGAACTGGTACGGCTTTGTCTCACGGAGGCCCAGCTTCGCTGGTTTTGGGTTACTCTCTGACCGGTTTGATAGCGTGGGCATTGATGTGCAGTTTAGGTAAGTTAATCTCCTTTGAAGGGTGCTAGCTTCGAGCCGAACCTCATCAAGCAACAACCCTGTCTCTTTTTCAAGGGGAGATGATATGTCATTTACCAATTGCCGGGGGACATCAAGCACTGGCTTGTCGATTTTTTTCTCCTAGTATGGGCTTCACGCTTGGATGGGCCTATTGGTATTTATGGTGAGAGATTTCATGTTCCTGATTTGGCTGTAGCAAAAAAAAAAAAAAATAGAACTGATCTGATGTTTCTGTTAGGTCTATCTGCTTGGCGAGTAAGGAGCTTTCTATATTCTCAGAGGGCCGTAATCGATTGCTTGATGTTTCTTCGCGCTTTGTAGCTGAATTAGCAGCATCTGCGATACTGATACGCTTTTGGGCCACAAGCATCAATCCTGCGCTATGTGCGTGCTCTTTAGTCGGTCTTTAGACCCTTCGTGATGTGCCAATATCCTGACAATTTGATATACACTCCTAGGGATCATAATATTTTTGATAGGAGTGGGGCTGATCAACTTGGGGTAAGCACGCCTCTCTAACTTGTTGAGAGGTTTCAGCGCTCACATTTGGAAGATGTTGGGTTAGAGGTGCACGGCTTTATGGTCGGTTTCGAGTACAGCTTTCACTTTACCTATTCTTTCCTTCTGCTCAAGTATTCTATCGGTCCAAATTCTGAAATTTCTATAGGCGAGATGGAATTTTGGTTTTGCAGCATTAAGATTGTTACCATAGTCGGGGTGGTCATACTAGGTATAATACTTGACCTGGGTGGAGTTTCTGGCGAGCGGATTGGGTTTCGATATTGGAAAGAACCAGGTTGATCATTGAACAGAATCTGCCAACTCCTAAGATGTCTTGTTTTGTTTTACTAGCTCTCTGACAGAGGCTTCGCACCTTCTAGGGCCCTTTGTTCAAGTTGGTCACGGTTTTTCTTCATCATCTAGGGACTTTGGAGAATAAGAAACCAACTCTCGTTGTTTTTTGAAAGTACGCTGGATTACCTGGTGCACCCGGCCGGTTCTGCGGCTTCTTCTCTGTCTTCATCTCAGCGGCATTCAGTTATATTGGGATTGAGTTTTGTAAGCCTATTTGATCTTCTTGGGATCCAGAACCGTCTTGGCCTCGGAGAATATTCCATACTTACTGATACTTTGGGCCTTCCCCTTCGCTCTCAAATAATACATAAATGAATATAAATACCAAAATCCAGCAAGTATGGCGGCAGCGGAGGCCAAAAATCCTCGAGTAAGAGCTTTTTCAGATTGTAATGACTAGGTCTTTAGAGTGTGAGGATTGACTAGCGGACATATGGTCTTGATTAGCGCAACATGCCCAAGGCTATCAAGCGAGTTTTTGCCAGGGTGCTCCTCTTTGTACGTGGCAAGCCTTAGAGATGCACGTTCGTAAAACATTTATGACAAAGCTGAAAATCGTTTGAAGTATGTGTCTGGCACCGCGGTTATCTGTGAGTTCCGATCACTCGTTTGCGAATACAGCATTGAACAGCGAATCTAAGTCATGATTTGACTTGTAGCACTGCTCGTCCCCTCGAACGAGCCCAGACTTCAGTTGGCCTTAGCTACCGGCGCAAAGTCTCCTTTTGTGATCGCGTCAGTCAAAATATTGCTCATCAAATCTCTGATCCTGGCTTGCAATATAATAATTTACGTGTTCTTCCTTGAAGTATCCAAAATGCTGGAATAAGGGGACTTCCTTCAGTCATCAATGCTTCTCTATTGACTTCGGCTTTGTCTTCGGGCTCTTCTATCTTGTAAGTTTTCTCCATGAATTAAGCAACTATTCAATACAATTAGAAAAAGCTAAATTTATAAATTATCAAATTCCAGATATGTTGCCACTCGAACTCTATACGGCTTAAGTATTACAGGGAGCGCTCCGCGGTTTTTGTACGTTACGATGGCTTTTCTTATAGCAAGTCACTCACCAATATGTTATTATTATCTTCTGACTATAGATCGAAGCTCTCTTCAAATGGTCTGCCAATATATTGCTACTTGGTTGGGATTGGTATGGGGTAGGCATCATGTAGACTCATCTAATGCATACTTGAAGCCGTAGGTATTGAGTCTTCATTTCAATGGTTTCAGATCTTTGGCACTGATGTCAGCAGGTAAAGAAGCGGTAAGTTACATATGTTGAAGAGTCCACAAAGACAATGAATTAGCATTCAACTTGAGCTCTTAGCTGTGTTCGATCGTGGGTCTTATTTCCTGAACCCTTTCTCGAGTTTAGGTTGGAAAGGTTTTTGGATATCTTGTCAATATGACCAGTGTCTCTGGTCTCCTAGTCTGGGCTAGCATATTTGCCACGTGGGTCTTTTTTTTCCCTGCTGTGGTGTATGAATGACAAACTGATTTATTATGTTCCCAGTTATATCCGATTCTATGTGAATTATCTATTCGTCCTCACATAAATGTTACCCTCAAAAGCTGATCTGATACTTTGGCAAATTGAAAATAACCAGGCTGGAACAATTACGCAGAACTATGACAGATCGCAGCTTCCATATCAATCCCCGTATGTACATTTGGGCC
The DNA here is from genome assembly GCA_015951145.1 of Cronartium quercuum f. sp. fusiforme G11. NCBI lineage: Eukaryota > Fungi > Basidiomycota > Pucciniomycetes > Pucciniales > Coleosporiaceae > Cronartium > Cronartium quercuum. The sequence continues at coordinate 56,301 of MU167216.1, forward strand.
AAGACTATGCAGAACATATTACCTACAATTTGATGGAATGTTTGCATGCATACAATTTAATTCCCATTCACAAAAACACTACGGTAAAACAGACTCGGACCCAAAGGTGCTTGGTGTGGGTTTGCTTCTTGCATAGTCATCATCATTTTCAATGGTTTTGGGGTCTTTTTGAAAGGGAACTGGGATTTTGAGACTTGGTAAGATTCTGATGAAGCTTTGATATGGATATGATATCTCTTGGTTCATACCCTAACAGGAAAACATTTCTAGCTTTACTTGCTACTTTCCTGTAATTGCATACATAGTCATGTATGCAATTCATTCATGGTGGACGTGTTCCAACCTGGTACCGAAAGGAACAATGGATTTTGGTACATTGTTCTCTTCACACACCTTGTTTAGTAAATTGTTTTTTGCAAGTACTAACTTTGGCTTCTCCCTTTAAGATACCGGCAGTAGAACTTGCAGTAAGATATTTGCTCATTTTTGGTTTGGTGATTTTACTGACGCTCTCTGGGCTGGACAGTTGAGGAACATGATCCTCCACCAAAAAATTTTATTGAAAAGGTTTGGCAATTTCTCATGTGAAGATGATTGGTTTTTTTCAAAGATCATGCCATGGAATTCAATGTCCCCAATGTTCATATACAAGCAAAGTAGGCTAAAATGTACACCTCAAAGTTCTTTTTCTTCTTCACCACCTGTATCATACTACCTCACTGCCAAGATATTTGTATCGGATGGGCCTATCCGATGTTCTATCACCCTGAGATATGCGATGCAGTGTCAGTAGGATTAGGTGCGATGGAATTACACTGCAATATGGTGTCAGAGCATTAGATACCGATAGTAATTCCATCGCACCTAATCCTACTGACACTGCATCGCATATCTTGGGGTGATAGAACATCGGATAGGCCCATCCGATACAAATATCTTGGCAGTGCCTACAAAGGTTTTCAGATGATTGTTTTCTTTCACTGATAGATGTGGTGATCTCCAGTCTTTGTATGCTTCTACCAAGACTGATGTCACCTTGTTAGGTTTAAACCCACCACCACTACTTTTGTACTACTTTCTCTCCCCCAGTGATTACTTAGTGAATCATAAATATAGTGATTTCTTGAAGCCATTTTTGCAAGACCTCCATGTGCCAATCTCTACTATCAGTCTTTGTTTTCTTCCTCAAAACATCTTGCCTTTTCTACTACTTTCTCTCACTGGCATTCACACTCCCTAATTTCAAGGAATTCTTAGATAGAGCCTCCGGGGAAAAAGACTGTCAATGAATTTGGCTTGCAAGAACAATTCCAGGCAAAGTTGTTATTTTGTCAAAAGCACAAAGAAGATAAGTACAAGTCCACACTTGCAAGTTGAATGACTAAACTGTAGTCAACACAAGTCACTGCCAAGATATTTGCATCGCATGGAAGCTTGCTATGTAACATAGCATGTCTTCATGTGATACTATGGACCATTTTTCAAGGTCCCTACCTTGGAAAATAGACCTATTGCATCGCATCTTGGCCTGCTATGTGACATAGCATGCCTCTATGCGATGCAATTTTCTTGGCGGTGACATTAGCTTCATTTGGAAAGTTCAGCATACAGAACAGAACCAATTCAAACCCTGCCTATAAAGGGAAGGAGTTTGAAGCTAACTATAAGGAGAAAGATAGAAAGAGTGAAGAAAAAGGAAGTAAAGGAGACAAGGAGCAGGTTCCAACATCTTAACTTTGTGAAAGTGTTCCTCTCAATGGTTATTCTTTTTCACTAAGACTAATTATGTTGTACACTCCATACCAAGACATTCTACACTGGGGGCATCAAGTAAATTCCCAAGTGGGAAGATGAATTATGGCAGGAAAAATTGCAAAAAAAAGAAAAAAAAAGAAAAAGGCTATTTTTCTAAAATGTAACTGATGGAAAAAACCTGTCAATTTGTCTGAAAAAAATCTTGCACAATCATCAATGAGTCTTGTCATGCTGAAGAAGAGGGTTTGGATTTTTTTTTTTTTTGTTAGGATTTTTATGAAAAAAAAAAAAAAACATGATGATAAAGGCTCTATACATTTGGTATGACCCAGGAAAGAAAAAATTGGATTAGAACATGGACCTGTGTCCAAATCATGTTACTTAAATTGTTGAAAGAAAAATCCAAAAAAATCATCAAAGAGCCTTTCATAAATTTCTAAGCTGTGTTGAATTTTATAAATCTTTTAAAGGGGTTTTGAGTAGGCCTTACCTTTGTTGGCAGGCAGGAAAATGAAAATCTAGAGAAGAAATGTTACAGACATTGGTTCTATATGTACAAGGCTCAGTTCTTCACCGCAACGACAAGGACACCAGCTTGTCATTGCAAGGCAAATCCCCACAACGAGGTTCATGGCGCATGCCCGGAGAACTGCAACCTCGTTGACCACGCTCCAAATCCGGTCGTATCTATGATGTGAAGGATCAGTAGAGGTGGTCTTTAGGACCTCGATCCTTCGACTGGTCTTGGTACACTTTTCGGCAGCCTCCTCACGGATTTGCCGATTTGATGTCAGGACACCGTGCCCCCCCCATGTGACACAGGTGGAGCTTTACAAATCAATGGCTAAGCCAAGCACAGGTGATTGGCCTTTTACCTAAATTTCAATTGTACACGCTTGTCGACGTGGACATGTCTATCCCCAGAGCCAATTGGTTGTCGATAACGGGCCACTAAAACTTGTCTCAAGTGAAGCAGCCGTCCGTAGACGTCCCGATTTACTGGGGCGCTTGCGTTCATTACGTCTCACGTGTGCTAAAAGTGCCGCAAAATCTCCAGTCGAATGGTTGTACATATCGTAGTTCTCTACAGGCAGGAGATGGAAACCTGACGTCCAACACATATAGGAGCTGCAGGATGAGTGGTCAGGATGAGGGGACAACTCGGGATGCATATATTTTATCCTTTGATAATTCTACCTACAAACGGCCGGGATCCATTTTAATAAAACCTACTTAATCCGATCACTCTTCCTTATCGCGTCTGCGACATCACCTCATTACCTGTCTCTCGTAACGCGGGAAGTAAATCACAAAGATAAGACAACACCTCATACTCGGTTGGCAGAGACATAAGCTACATGAGTCCCTTCGAGGCGGTTTTGGATATTTATTAGAAAGCTTCTCTGAGCGTCCTTTCAACACAAAGACTTTCTTCCTTTTTAGTGACTCTCATTTTGTTTAATTTTATTACGCGATGGGAAAAAAGAAGGGTTTTCCAGATTTGGAGAAGACCGGCGGGAGCCGACCCGCCTCCCTTGTAAGCCAGACAACCAGCAAACCGCCTCCTAGAGAGCTCCGCCGTCAACTCAAGAATAGACATGTGGCGATGATCTCGATGTGAGCTTTCGGGTGATTCCTTCGCTCGAAACCGTACAAGATGCTGATTGTATGTTTTACAGGGGTGGAGCAATCGGTACATCCTTCTTTAGTTCTTTTTTGGCGATAGCTAGCAAGCGACAGGGAGTGAAGTGATTCTCAAGCATAATATTTTCGCAGGCACCGGTCTATTCATCGCAACCAGCACGGCCTTGCAGCACGGCGGGCCGGTCTCGCTTGTCCTTGGATATACATTTACTGGAGTGCTCGCCTGGTCTCTGATGTGTAGTCTCGGTAAGCTGGGTCGAAGTGCAGACCTACGTCATTCAAGAGTGCAGCATTGTTGAGTTTGTGGCTTCCACAGGTGAAATGATCTCCCACCTTCCGATAGTTGGAGGTCACCTGGCCCTGGCCGACCGTTTCTTTTCACCCAGTCTGTCTTTCACCTTGGGTTGGTCGTACTGGTACCTTTGGTAAGTAGCTCGCAACCCCTCCTACCGCTCTGAAAAACAAGCCGATCTGAAACATTTGCTTTTGATCAGGTCAATCGTTCTTCCAAGTAAGCACATCTACAAATTGATCAATTTGATGGAATATTAAAACTAATACCTCAATTTTACCTCATACGTCACAGCCGAACTTTCAGCCTCGGCCATTTTAATGAGTTTTTGGACTTCAAAAGTCAGCAACGCAGTGTGTGAGTGTTTTCATTTACTTTCACCCACCGGCCATCAAACTAAACCTTCTCCTTGCACGACACCCAAACTAGGGATCACAATATTTTTGTTTGGTGTCGCGATGATCAATCTAGGGTAAGTAAGGTGGTGCTCGAATGACTGGTGTTTGGATGTGACTTGACCAGGGAACTCTTGGCATTTCAGTGGCGCTAAAGTTTACGGTATGTTCAATACCTTTGGTTCATCAAGTTAAATCCGTATCATGATATCTTTCTGACCCTGGTGTGATCGTGATGTATGTTGTTTGTATCGCAGGCGAGATGGAGTTTTGGTTTGCTAGTATCAAGCTCCTAACCATTGTCGGTGTCATCATTCTTGGTATCATTGTGGATTTAGGAGGTATCACTGGCGACCGTCTTGGATTCCGGTACTGGAAAGACCCAGGTATTTAGTGAAACAAAATCCTTTCAACAAGGGAGAAGCCAGCTGATGTTGTATTTTTCAGGTTTGTTTGTGCAGGTGAGCTATCTTGGAATGATTCTGTCATGTAGTTATGCAATTAAAAAAAAAAATCAAAAAAATTACTTTTTGGATTACATAGTACCGAGGTATTCCAGGAGCCGCTGGAAGATTTCTAGGTTTCTTCTCTGTCCTCATTAACGCTTCATTTGCATATGTTGGTGTGGAGATGCGTGAGTTGGAGAGATTCGTCTCTATCTATTCTCCTAGATAGTTTGTGCATTAAAAGTTTCACATTGCAACAATTCAAGAAACTCTCAAAGTTGAATTGATGAGAAAAGTGACATCTGCTGATGAATTTTACCCCGCTCTCGCTGCAATACAGCTGCTATCGCGGCAGCGGAGGCGAAGAACCCTCGGGTAATGTCCCGTCAGCTCGATTATTTAACCTACTGGAGTAATTGATTGATGGGATGGTCGAATTATTTCAGCGCAACCTGCCGAAGGCAATAAAACGCGTGGCGGCTCGAGTATTGGTATTTGTCAGCAGGTTCTTTTTCTACTCCAATCAAAGGTATACTTATGCTTAAAATGATGTTTTCTTAGTACGTGTCTGGGACCTTGATCATATGTGAGCTTTTCAAGTGATTTGATCGGGAACCTCAGAGAGACTAAAACCTGAATATCTCTGCACTATTCAAGCAATTCTGGTATCTTCGAAAGATCCACAGCTTTCACTCGCTGTAGCGACGGGCGCTAAGTCTCCTTTCGTGATTGCGTAGGTCAATTCTCGACTGATCAGTTGTCTTTTATGAACGTGTTCAGCCGCGAAAATTGACCCTAATGTTCTGTGGCTAACAGTATAAAAAATGCAGGGATAAAAGGACTACCTTCAGTCATAAATGCTTCCTTACTAAGTGGCGCGTGGTCGGCGGCTTCTTCCGATCTGTGCGCAAACTTTACTGAGTTGAACTATACCAGCCACCCAATTTACGGATTTGTTTTAAATGATTGTTTTTGCTTTACAGATACATAGCCAGTCGCTCTCTTTATGGATTGAGCATTACTGGAAATGCCCCACGATTTCTGTGAGCTCATTCATACAGACTGACCCACCTCGCCATGAGTTTTGAAGCTTATCATGATAGCGCCCTGATCCAAAAAGGGCTCGGACAACTTCAAAAGGATTGCCTGTTTATTGCTATTTGATTGGAATTGGGATGGGGTAAGATCCGTTCAAAGATTGTAGTGACAAACTGATCCTGATGTAATGTTTCATGGATGCGGAACCACCTGGTTCAAATAGCACATTGGCTTTCATGTCAGCTAGCGAAGGTCAGGTAAGTCAGCGTTTTGATATGGAAAGGCCAAAAGTTTCCTCGGTTTGAGTGGAAATTGAATTACGATTTATTCATTTATCCAGGCTGGAAAGGTTTTTGGTTATCTTGCCAACATGACGAGTGTCACCGGATTATTGACCTGGGCAGGAATATTTGTAACGTAAGCGAACATATAGGCGCTCAGAGTCAGAATAATTTGGGCTTATGTATGATCAAACCAACAGATATATCAGATTTCATGTAAGTGTATACATTTCAAATTCTGATGAAGATTTCAAGCTTCAAACTCTTAGCTGAGGCTCCACCATCCAAATCCAGGCTGGAACAATTGCGCAGAAATACGATAGATCTCAATTACCCTATCAGTCTCCGTAAGTTAACCATTTAGGGGCTAAATATAAAGTATGATTGTGAGATTTCTGAATTCCAGCTTGAAATTATATCTCTTCTCAAGGGTGGGACCAATCGGAGCATGGTGTGGTCTCATCTTGTGTTCTATAATCATAATCTTCAACGGAGTAGATATCTTCTTTCATGACGCTTGGGACCTTTCCACTTGGTGAAAAAAATCTCTTCATATTAACCATTGCATGGAGTTTCCCGCTTACGGCCAAAAAACTGTCCTCAGTATCACTTGTTATTTCCCACTTGTAGCTTTCTTTGTACTATATTTCGCGCATAGATGGTGGACACAAACAGGTCTGATTGAAAAATCGTATATGGATTTTGGTAGGTCCATTCTCTTGTTGAAAGCACCTACATTTATTCTGAGAAATGGGTCTTCTTATTATCAGTCACTGGGAGTCGAGATTCTGGTAAGCTCTTTTTTCTGATTCAAAATCAGGTTTGAATGCTTTGTGATTTCTGACGTACAAAAGTATGTTGTAGCTGAAGAGGAGGAGACGCCCCCCAAAAACTGGCTTGAAAAAGTTTGGAGGGCTTTGGTTTGAGAGAGGATAGCATATGCACACTCTGTCCTACATACATTTACAGGTTTGATGAGTTTGTTCGAATTCCAAGTTCCTTTTATATTCATACTATTGAACGTAAGATGATCTAATATGTGGTGCGATGCAAGGGATCTTCACCGTTGTTGGCTCTTTTTGTACTTTATGACATATTTTCTAATCCTGGTATATATGCGGGTTTTTTAAGTATGGAAAAATCTTGTTCCTCTCACTGCTCATGTACGGTCAAATTTATGCCGCGTTGAAAAGATATGGATGTAAATACCGAGCTCCGTTCCATAGCGATCACATCTGCTCAGTTTGGTTTCATGACAGCAAAAAATTCAACACTAGGGCTAAAGTACAATGGACAGCGCTGATCAAGTCAAGGGGGATGTCCGACGTTCGCGGTACTACGAATTCATGGTAGAGGGTTTTGCGTGGATGCCTCAAAGTCAATGTTTTTATTACAAAAAAGAGATGTCTGTGACCGCCGTGAGACCGCGCAAGAGGCATGCTTTATTTTCTTTTCGCAGCGAGCCAATTATCTCACAGAAAGCACTTCTAGCGTAAACCAGTTCTTGAGTGGATGTGACCCTTCTGGTAAATAAAAGATTGTAGTTGGAAGAGTGAGTTCATACGAGTTAGGTTCCGAGGATCTATGCGTGTTCTTGACGGGTTGTCGAGGGGCCTCAGCGTTTCTAGACTACGTGTACATACCTTGCTGGAAGGTGGTGAAAGGATGCATTTAATAACAATTTTTGGAACCTTTCATAAGCTGAACGACGTGAGGATCCAAAGCTTTTGATTCGGAAACGCGGTTCATAATTCGATTTGATGATTCCTCGATTGAGGATAGTTCGATTTTTGAACAGGCACATATAAGTCTCGTCTTTGAAGTTCAGATGTCATCAGGTTTATCTGCTACTTCACATTTATTTGAACCTTTTTCAAGCCTCATTGTTGCTCTCGCCAAAAAACTCTCGCTCTAACTTCTCTATCACTCTTACCTCAGAAATGTCTGATATTGTTGCAGCGCCGTTAGCCAACGGGCTCCCGTATTCATCTTTGTTTTCGGTTCCCAAGAAGAATGCCTTTAATTCACGCTCGTCCGACTATTTCTGGAAGAAGGCCGTCGCCCCTGTCGCGCCTCGAGCTAGCGACTCAAAGGATACCTGGCTCGACAATCCTGACACCTGCGCATGGATAGACAATGAAGAAGTACAAGCTGAACCTCCGCCTCCAGCTCGCAAAGCTCCCAAAAACAAGAAATTTGGAAAGATGCGCCAAGTCGCTTTTCGAGGTTTGACGCCCAAATCAGGCACTAAGAAACCAAGCATTATCATCACTACCGAGGCCATCTCACAAAAGCGATTATCGGCCAACCATCCCTTGTCTAAGAATTTGCGGTCTAGAGGTCTAATAGTTCTAACCAGCTGGCGTTATAAGTCTAAGGGCGCGAATACTCAAGTCAAGAAAGCTGTAGCAATTGTCCGACGTCGGATCAGTAGCCAGAGTCCGAAGGATCAACAGCCGCAGACTTGGAAAGACTATAATCATCTATACGGCACGGTCAGTGACTGCCGTTAGGACATGAATGATAAGTTTGTTTATGATTGACTCATTTTGTGTCAATTTTTTCTTCTCTAGGAGCAAATCGACATCAACGATCCACCACTTCCTCCTACTGAGCCAAACCCTGAAAACCCCACGCCGTATGAGCTCGGTCTGTACTGCCCCCCGTTGGCAGCAGATGAGACGGCTCGTCAGCTCATCATCAATCGATTGGGTATCTACGGCAAGAGTTCGTTCGACACTTCAGATGAAGCCAATTCGTGCGCAAGTGCAAGAAACAAGCTGGCGAAGAAGCTCGAAGACGAAGGCAAGGAGCCTAAAAGTCTTTCTGAGGAGTGGTACCGGCGTTCGTCTGAGAGTAGTCTTGGTTCGGTTGAGGTGGAAAGCTCAGAAACTAGCTCCACACCAGAAACACTTGAGCAACACCCAGTCTTCCGCAAGATTGTCAACCGATGTCGCGAAATGTTTGAGACAGCGCATTGCTTGATCAGTGTAAGTTGATACTCAGCTTCGTTCTGATAGTGTTCATCGGGTTGGATTAGACTAATCACCTATATCCTTATTATCCAGATCATGGAGAGAGATCAGCACATCTTTTTGGCCGTATCAAACGGACAAGATGCCCGTGTTGCTCCAAGGGATTCTAGCATGTGTAGGTATTTATGGGTGCCTCCCTCTATCTGACCATTTATCCTGAATGCTAACGACCTCCATTTCTCTCAGGTACCCACACAGTTCTCAGCGGTCGCAAGGGGTTTGTCATTTTGGACTCAAGTCTCGATTTCAGATTCAAGAATGGCCCACTCGCAGTTCATTGTCAGCGTCACACTGCTTCGTTCTCCTCATCTCTCTCATTATTGTTCAACAACTGAACATCAAATATTTATGTTCCGTTGCATGTAGGGGGCGCACGATTTTACGCTGGTGTTCCACTACTTTCACCAACGCTCGGCGCTGATCGTGAGGAGGCATCCTACCCCATCGGAACTCTGTGTATTATTGATAGCAGTCCTCGAGAACAGTTCACGAACGCGGAGCGCAAGAAGCTCATCTTTATGGCCGAGTATGCTCGGCTTGAACTCGAGAAATGGTTCCTTGGAAAGATCGAGCGCAAGGTGGAAATCTTGGAGGAATCGCGCAAGTCTTGGGCTCGCGAGGTCGAGAAAGCCGCGAGCGTGAGACCGGTGTCAGTTTTGATGGCGCCGCCAGCGCCAGCAATCACTCCCCCGACTGCTCAACAGCCACCGGTCGAGGCTCCCCCAGCGCCCCCCTCCGAGCCACGACGAGAGCTAATTAAAAGGCGCAGCTTTGCTGGATTCCGGAGCAACCAATCGGATACCTCCACGCCTCCTACATCACCCTTCAAGAAGAGAAGCTTTGCCAGTTTTGCCAAGAGCATCCGCTCTGAGTTTTCTACTCCTCCTACCTCACCTTCTTCTGCTGGCTTCCTCTCTCCCTTCAAGTCTTTACTTTCCACCTTCGCTGAAGCACCCAGTTTGTTCGATCAGCCGTCCCGGGTCCTGACACATAATTTACAGACCATCTTCGATTTGGCCACCCAAGTCGTGGCCAACACCCTCGATCTCTCACTCGCTTACCTTCTGGCCGTCGAATCTCATCCTCATTCGACAGACAGTGGTCGAACGCTCATCCTTTCTAGTTATAACATGCCTTCACCGCCACCGACATTCGACGCCGGACTTCATATTCGCGTTCTTCGCACAATCGAGGGTGGCTTGTTGTATCAAAATCCGACTGCTCAAGAAGCACGGACAGCTGGACTCGTCTCAAAATCGGGGTCCGAACCGGAAACTTATGCATCAGCCTTGATTCTCGCCGTTGGACCCCATGGCCCGGGTACTTTCAGAGGCTTTGTCTTGGCCGGCTTAACATGTGATCCGATGCGCGTGTTCGGTGGTGAAGATGCGAACTACATGCGTCAATTTGCAACTGAATTATCTTACTACACCTCCACACTGAAACTGTGATCCGCCAAACTTGATTAAATTTCGACTCGGATCTTCTTTTGTATCGGTTACTTACAATCACAATCCTCACTCATGAATATTTTCTCATCAAGCTATCGCAATTCATTCTTTGATTTTACTCACAATCAGTACTTTTGGCCTTCTTCTCGTTTATTTTACTTGTTTTTTCATCTTCTAAACTCTTTTCACAGGGCCCATTTATGCCTCTGTGGTCACCCGGAGCGGTCTCCTAGCCCACATAAATTTTTCCCAAATTCATCCATTGTTCCTTCAAACCTTCTAAAATCCATCATCAATTTTTTTTTTTTTTTTTTGGAGCCAAGTGGGAGACAAAACTGCATGATTGAACTGTCATCTGATCTGCATGCATGGGCCCAAATAATTGTATGCAGGATGTGAGGATGTTGAGGAGGTTCATGTAACTTGCCAGAAGCCCATGAAGAATCTGTAGTACATATGCAGAATTCCCAGCATCATCAACATGTGAATCAAGGCCATGGGACTTTGATAGTTTCTGGATCATTATGTTTGAGAAGTTTAGCATATGGTGGCAAGTCTGGATGAGGGTGACTACCTTGGTTTGATAGTGATAGATATGCTTGCTGTAATATTTGTTCATCAGATTATATGCTTTCTCCTTTTTTTCTTCAGTGAGACTATTGTTAGTCAAAGGGGCAGAAGATCCAGGAGTGGTGGAAAGTCCAAGGGTCTGGAGCCGACTATGTGATGGTTAAATCAAGAAAGTGATGCCATCATTTTTTTCGAAGGACAATCAAAATTTCATTCTGCATTAAGTGATGTTCCATGATCAGAGGTGTAACAATTTTTTGTAGGTCTCCAAACTTGGTGAGGGTAGGTGGTGGTCGGGGAATATTGAATGGAAACAGCAGTGCAGTGATGATGGCTGTTCAGTCAGATGATGGAACGAGGGTGGTTTGTATATGATAGTATATAACTGCTGACTGTTTTCTACATGTCTCTTTCCAAGCCCACGCAAAACTTCAACTGTATGCAGTTTGGAATCATTCAAGATCCATTTCCGACCACATTTCAGACCCAAATCTGTGGTCAACTTTGTCTTCACAATTTGTGATTTTGTTCAAGCTTGGTACTAAGTTATCACACCTTTCTGTAGCTCTCTGCATCAACATTATTCCAGCCAGAGGCCAAATATTTTGATCATATCCAGCACTTGAAATCATTTTAATGATTTCTGCCTTTTCACCACAACACTGTTCCAATTTCCATATTGTAGCTTGTTTTGGACATGAGTTTAACAAGGCTTCCATGCTCAGTTTTTCTTCACATTTCACATTTTCCTCTTTTTCTAGGAAAATAAATGAAAACTTTGGGTAAGGAGGTACACATCATGTCTCAAAATCATGTTCTGCAATCATCTTAATCCAGATGGTTTTTAACTAGTTAAATTATTGTTCATCCTGTATGCTTTTCACCTATCAAATATCTCTTGAAAAACTCACACTTCAATTTTTCCCCTTTGTTAGCAAAAAAAAAAATTGGAAAAGAAGGTATGTATCATTTCTCAAAAGCTAATCCTAAAATGACTTTGATTTGTATGGTTTTAATTGTTAAATTATTGTTGATATGGTATGCTTTTCATCTATCAATTATCTCTTGACAAATAATGTGATATACCTTAATCTGGATAGCATTTAAACTGTTAAATTATTATTCATCTGGTATGCCTTTTATCTATGAATCATTCCTCGAAAAAAAAAAAAAACAATTGATCTAGACTTTTATGACTTGAGTCCAATTGTATCCTAATTACACTAGCACATTCTCATTACAAATCCATTATCATTCCAACATGATTTTTTTTTTTTTTCATTTCTTGTCCAATCAAGGTTTAAAAATATCTCATCTCATCTCCTTGTTCTGTACTCTTATTTCACATTTATCAATCTCTTTTACCCTCTCCATAGTCAGAATCAAAAAATTACCACAACTCAATTGATTGTCATATGTCTCACTAATTTGTCTATTCAAAAAGTCACTGAATTGGTTCAACACTGCCTAGAGGGTTGGTCCAATTAATTCTATTTTTTTTTTTTTTGTTGTTGTTTGTTATTCAGTTTTATTCATTCAAAAATAAAACATCTTGCTTCTAGAAATGGAAAGCATACCACACAAGACCTGTGACCAACAAATTATTATTCACCATTGGGAGTTTTGGAGTAAACTTCTTGAGGGGAACTCTCTCTCTCTCTCTCTCTCTCTTTGGAGCAGCAGAACACAAACCCACAGTTAGGGTGAGTGTTTTGACATGTTGAAGAAGATGAGTGAGGTCCTTCTATGAGTTCTGCTCCAGGTTACAAGAGGGAGAAGAGATAGACATGTCACTGAGGTGTCACATTGAGACTGACAGATGAGAAGCATGACAGACAAGCAGGAAGTTTTGGTTAGATACCACAAGCTATGCTTATGCTCCACACTTCGAGGGAACCTCACCTGAACAATCAAAGAGAGAATGATTGATAAGGGAGATTCCTTCAAAGTGTGAAGTGTCTGTCAGTATATCTATGAGTGTGAGAGAATAGGCTTGATTTGATGAGAAATTACAAATTGTCTGTCTGTAACATGTGTATGGGGTGTAAGGGAAATATAACAAATAATTCTAAATTTTCAATCTGAATTTTATTAACTTAACAAAGCATACAACAGGAAGTATAACCTGACAAAAGACATGATGCGGAGCTTCAACAAAAGTAGCCTATCATTTTTGATTGGAACAGAACAGTACATAACATTTGAACCTTTACCCATCAGACCCATTCTCTCAAACTAGGTTACCACCTGTGACTAAGAAAAAAAATTCAGAACCCAAATCCTTTTGGCTTGGAAAAATATTTGGAAGGAAGAAATTGATAATCAAAAAAGATGAGGGAATGAGCAAAGCAGAAGAATTTGTAAGCAACAATTTTAATCCGGTATTATTTTTTTAGAACAGTAACTGAGAAATTCAGTTTGGTTAGGGAATTATCAAAAGTCAATTATTCAGTGTAAGGGTTGATACATTTTCACAGACTTTTTGTTAAATGTAGAATGAACCCCAGAATTCAGTTCAGTAGTAAGGAATCTTAGATTGCTTGATATAGAATTGGTTCAGGATTAAACCATAGTTGAATGGTTCCAGCCCAATGGCCTAATACTAAACAGCTCCCAAAACTTACAACAGATCACATTGGTCTACAAAACTGGTATCAAGACCTTGCCCACTGTAAGTTGACTTTGTTTGGTGTTACAAAAATTCTTGGCATATTGACATGTTGTAAGGTGAAAATCTGTAGACCATTGACAAAATTTGGAACAATAGTAAAATGTACAACTTTTTTTTTTTCTCTCTCTCTCTTTGCGCTGAGGCTGTTTTGCTTCCAGATATACAATTTACTAGATGCTGTTGCATGAATTGGGCTCACTTTGAGCTGAAGCATCTTTTTTGTAAATTTTGAATTATGTAGTCAAAAAAAATGAACAAAAGGACTGAACCTATAAGATTTTTCATATTTGTCCTTGTGTTGGTTTCAACTTTGGGTCCTCAAGTTATTACATTTTCGGTTTCTTCTGAATCAACATTCTGGCCAGTGGACATCTTCATTTTTTATGTTTTTAGTTTTTTTTACTGTGTCCAGCACTTAAAGTAGTTCATGTATTCCTTAGGAGAGACTCTTTACTCACGAGCAAATTTGAGCAAGTTGTTTAGGAATCTTATCTTATGCCTATAATAGGTAAGAAACTCTTCCTGAGTATTTTTTTTTTAGAAAAAAAAAGTTTCACGTGTTCTAAACTTGCTCTCAGGCAACTTTTTCACATAGCACATTCTCTTACTTTGATCATCACTGATATTTGAGCTATCTAGGCAAGTTTCTTCATGAAATTGGCAAGGAACAGTAAAAAAAAATAAACAAGGGGGGGGGGGGCCCAGAAGCTGATTAGGGTACCAATGGGGTAATGTGCGTACCTATCTTAGTGACCCCTCCACAAAACTAATTCTTCAAAAGGCCGCTTTTTTCTTGAACCTGGGAGTCATGCTTGGGTTGGGTTCAATAGAGTCAACTTCCTGACAAATGAATGGCTGGGCATGTGGGTGAGGTTGCTGCACGGAACTTATGGAAGCTGAGTGAAAGGGACAAGAAGCTGTCGAGAAAGGGAAATTTTATCTCCCTCGCTTTTGGGTTTTGTGGTTCCCCTCAAAATCTCTTGGGGTGCTCTGACGCTCCCTCATCATTTGTGAATTGTGACATCCTGAAGCACTCGAGCATTTACTCTTCACAGTTTTGTCTTTGGCTATCTAATGAGTCCAATATCCCTTCGGGATTCACTGATGCATGGCGAGCTGGGGAAGCGAGAAAAAACCTACGGGAGAAGACCCAAGTCAGTGACGAGGTGAGATCAGTTCAAAAGACTTGGCCAACATTTTTGATTGTGAGAGGTTCAAATGAAGGTCTTAAGGTGAGGACTGTGTAAGGCTGTAGGCCTTACAGGCTACAAGCATAGGGGGTAGCACACAGCATGTATCTAGCTGGGGACAGGTGGTTCGTGCTCCGAGCCCTTGAGACTTCGATACCTCCGTTCGTGGGGCATTCTCTGGGGCTAGGAATATCATCTCTGTTGTTTTAGAAGTTTCGCGAGGAGTTTACTCGAGCCAGTGCCACGTCGAGATCAGCGAGGGGAGTCCAGCAGAGGACACCCTTACAGACTGTTGGCCAGGTATGGACAATAGAATGCTTATAAGCACACAAATTCTATTAGCAACTCATACCCGAAAACAGAAACACAAATGTGAGAGTGAAAGTTGACCAAGAGAATAGTTGATGACTGATGAATTAACAGCACAGTCATACAACAGTGAGTGGTTATATGGTTGTGAGTAAGACAAGCATTCACGCATCGGGTTAGGGTTAGGGTTACCACACAGTTACACATATGGATGATTCCGAGTAGAAGCATACTGATACCTGGGTAAACTCAACAAGGACAACTTGGAAGGAAATAGCAAGTCTTGCGAGTCATTGAGACAAAAAGGTCCGTCGTTGAGCGAAAAAAAAAAAAAAAGAAGGTCCGTTGTTGACCAATTATGTAAGTCAGCAAAGCTAACGGTCCCGATTCGGCGGTGGGTATAGGTCGACAAGGTGAGAGAAGTTAGCAGGAGGAGAGATTGAGTGTTGGTTAGAGAGGAACCATTTTTTTTTTTTTCATCTGGCCATCTAATAGCGTTCATCAACCCAAGTGCTTTAGAGCTCTTCTTGTTTTCAGCAATTCCAGGTAGGTCTCAATAATGCAAAAAAAAAAAAAAAAGCTCAGCATAAAAAAATTGGTCTCTTTTTTTTAGTGAAGCTTTCCCACCACTTTCATCAGCCCATACCACAGCCGAAATAAGTCCAGCCCGGCTTTCTTTTCTTTTTCTGCTTTTTTTTTTTTTTTACATATTGTAACGGGAGCTTTTAAAGCTGGTGATTTTGCACTTGAACAAGAAAAAAAAAAAAAATTTGGAGGGGGGGGGGAATAACAATACAGTAGTAGTCTCACCTTATCTTTCGAAATCGTATTCTGAACGTATTTATTTACCGAGTTCATGAGCAAATACAGTCCCAACGATGTAAAAATAAAATAAATAAATAAATAAATAAATAAATAAATAATCAAATGGGTTGAAAAACTTTTTTTTTGTGAGTCCCGGTCCGATGAACATTATGAGTACTGACAACAAAAAAAAAAAATTGAAGACTTTCAAAAAGATAGCTGATGAATTCCATCCAGCATTTCTATATTTTTTTAGCTTTTCGAATCTCTCATAGCTATTTAAACACAAGACAAGTTGAAAACTCTAAATCATCTTCATGGTTTCAGCAGGCGCGAAGAAGAACAGAAAACAAACAGAACAAATAACAAAAATAATAATAATCCAATTTGGGATCGAGGTGATTTCAATGCGTGCGTGGACGCACTCGCCTCACGATCACAATCGATCAATTGACAGGTCTCACGCTTTCTATCGTATTGTAGGGAGATGAAAAGATGCACAGAAATAACGAGCAAGTACACGCAATGCGTTGGCTCATCCCATCGCATCTACACCCTCATTGATGACGCACAGACTCCTGGCTCACTCGCTGTGTGTAATAAATGTGCATTAACTCTCGTCCACTACCATAAAGACACGACACCCATAGAAGACAATATACGATTACAAAGCGCTCAAGACCAACAAACTCGATCAACTTCAGCACGTAACTTCTCTTCTCGCTCCCATCTGGTAAAAAAACGCCTAATTGACCCTGACCTCAGCCCACCGATTTTGTTCATCAAAACAAAAATGACTAAAACACACAGTAACAAACAAACCAATAAAGACACACACAAATACCACTCGATGAAAATTCAAGAGCCTGGCCGACGCTTCTTTGCCGCCTCCCGTACTGCCGCCACTCTAGCCTGGTAGCTAGGTAAAGCGTTGACTCGTCTACTCTGACTCTGTCTAATCTCATCATTAGCGAATCCAGGAATCCTAATATTCCAAGACCGTTCTGTAAACAAAACAACCAGATTACCACAAGGTGATAGTGATGAGAGAAGAGGTAAGTATATGAAAGATATATATAGTTTTACCTAAATGAAGTTGAATGTCCTTAGTCTCTAGCCTATCTGATTTTCGATGTTTAGCTAATTGACAAGAGAACCGAGTGACCGAATCGATGAACTCGTCCGCCAATTCCAATAAGAGCTGATTCCATCCGACATCCGACCGATCGACGTTCACAAAAAACATACATACAGAAAAAAGAAGATTTCGAAGACCAACGAGATGGGGAAAGCAGACGAGACATATAAAGTCTACCAACAGCTTTTATGAAGAGTGGAAGGGGAAAAATCGCACTCACGTCTTCAACTTCTGCCTCGAGCCTCTCACTTGGGTCGATACTTTCCACCAGTTCTTGAATCTTTCGCTTCGAAAGAATCCTACTGCTGCTCGTACTCTCCTGACCTCGGCCTCCTGCATCATTGCTACTGCTCGACTGTCCGAGCGCCTCGTGGATGCCGTTGACAGGCGGCCGATGAAGGACGGTACCGGCAAGGGTGGAGGAAGTCGCATGTCCGCTCGTTAGCGTCGGTCGCGGCGGAGGGAAAGGCGTAGGAGCGGGAGAGGTGACCCGAGGTGGGTTCACATCTCGCACTGGAGCAGAGGCGGTATTGAGCGCCGGCGTGGTTGCGGTTGGAGGTGTAGGGGTAGGTTGGGTACTACTGGCCTGTTGCTGTTGGGCCGCTATAGCACTATATTGCTGAGATTGTGGGGTGGCCAATCCTCCGTTCGGGAGTAGTGGCTTAAGACCTTGTGTTGAGCCCGAGAAGACTTGTGTGGGCGGAGTCACACGCGTCGTGGGTTCGGAGGGCGCGACAGTTTGAGAGGCCGGCGCTTGAATAGAAGGCTCGCGTGGCTGAGTAACAGGTGAGGGCATATGCCCTGCCGGAGGAGACATCATCTGCTGGCCCAAATTTCCACTCAAATTGCCGCCACCTTGACTTTGCCCATGCGACGGGTTCATAGATGCCGCAGATGCAGGTCGAGGCGAAGGAGCTGGATTGATGGAATGGGCAAGAGGTGAACTAGCGTTTGTAGGCGGGGTACCGATCGAGGCGCCATTCTTCATAGCCGATCCAGGTCTGGTGGCCACTGCTCGGCGGAGATCAGCACCCGAGTTATTGGGCGGACTAGCGGCATTGTGAATAGCTGGAGGAGACGAAGCTGAGCCCAACATAGACTGGTGAGATGAGCCTGGACGAGAGATCGATTGCATCATATTATTCGAGTTCACGTTTCCAGCATTGGGGCTTGGGCTATTCCGACCCGAGAGAAGAGTTGGACGCGGACTGGCGGCTGAGGTGGGGACCAGATTACGACTGAGGGGGCGGGCGATACCACCGGCCGGTTGCGGAGTAAGAGGCATGTTCGACATCATCTGCTGTTGGCGCTGATAGGCAACAGACAGATGAGCGCGTTGAACATCGTTCGGATGCTGTGGCTGGCCGCTGGGTCCGGGTGATTGAAAGACTTGGGATTGAGGGGTAGGAGCAGACGAAGTCGAACCAGGGCTTCCGACGCCACCGTCTCTTCGCATACCAAGTTGGGACATGCGAGTGGCCAAGATATCCCGTAACTCACGAGCGCGCATGGTCGCGGTTTCCCGTTCGGCGGATGAGAGCGCGGGGTTCTTGAGAGTCTCTTGAACCTGGCGGAATTGAGCAATGGACTGTGTCAGTTGAAGATCCCCGGAGATCATAGGGAATGTTTCGCCGAGTCTTGTGTGCTGGGATTGTTGAGGGGGTGCAGACGGTTGAAGAGCTTGATAATGATGATTCACTTGTTGAAGCTGCATAGCCAATTGAGTGTTCGAAAGAGGAGATGAGATGAAGCCGTTGGTTCCATTGGCTGGAAGATATGATGGTAGGTTACGTGATACCGATTGCATGATCAGTCCTTAATCAGGTTTCAGGGCCATTCTTAATGAACCAGCCGACTCACTAAGCTGATGGACGTGTTGAGCGGAGAGCTTATCGGGTTCCAGGACCTGATGTGCTTGTTGCTGCTGCTGTTGTTGCTGCTGCTGATGGTGTTGCTGCACTTGCTGTTGTTGGGCCGCTTGTAATTCGAGTTGATACATTTTGAACGCCGCTGCGTTTCCTTTCATGTATGATGAAAACGAAGCCATCTGATCTTGATTAAGTTGTCCGTTTGCTGCCGCCTTGCAAAGTGTACGTTGGAGACCGGGATTGGTATTGAGAGCGGCCCATTGACTTGTGGGATCGTGTTGAGCGATAACCGGCTGATGAAGGTCATTAGACAATTGTGGAACATGGTTTGCCAGTGCGCTCGGGGGTCTCTGGACAGGAAAGGATGGGTTCATATTGAAGACTGAGATGAAGTGTGAGATGAAGTGCTTTCATCAGCTGGCCGTCTTTTTGGCTGTCTAGCTGGAATCGAATGAGAGTCAGAGTTGAGTTTGAGTTTGACTGTACCCTGATGGTATTTGATCTCGATACCAATCCATTCACCACCACTCCACCCAGGCTCATCATACCCTAGGCCTACACTAAGGCCCTAAGATTCTCAAGGGTCCTTAAGTGTCTCGGGGCTGTGTACAGACCGTGCGCGGAGCTAGCAATACCCGTCGCCGGACTCGGTACTCTCCCAAAGAAAACTCACCGGAAGCTTTCACATCACCTTCGCTTCTCATTCACCAACAAAAAGCATCAAATCAAGACCGACGGAAGACCCGCCTGACGATCAATAGGTCAAAGGAGATCCGAGTCCCTTAGATTCCTCAAATCACGCCAAAGGACCCTCTCCGGTCTGATAGATCTCGAACCGATAAAATGGGATCTGAAGACGAGTTGCTGGCGGCCGAGGCTGAGTTCCAGGCCCAGACCCCACCACCAGCTGAAACAGACCGACAAACGGAACGGGCTCAAAAGCAGGACGAGATGCATATCGATCACGCAGAAGCTGAGGCGGCCGGCGAACAGCCCCGCAAAAAGCTCAAGCTAACTGAGGCTGACAAGAAACGAAGTGTGAGGATGTTCGGGGCTCTGATGGTACGCAGATTCTTCTCCTTGGATCAAATCTTCAAAGAAGATTTGGAGATTGAATGACGATCATGACTCTTGTTTTCCCTTATCCGGCACTCTCTTCAAATGATTATAATTATGTGTGTCTTCACTATTATCAGGGTACACTGAGCAAGTTCCAGGACGAAACATCGAAAACCAGACAGACCGAGGCGGTAAGTGAGATTGCATGCGCATCAGTGTGTGTAATAATGACATGATCAAGCTCATTATGCAATCTCTCAAAAGGCCCAGCGTCGAGCAGCTGTGGAAAACAGACTACAGGCCAAGCTCAAGACTGAGTCCGAAGCCCTTCACCAACTGAGGGAATGTGAGCTCGAGGAGAAGAACTTGAAGAATTCTGTATGGCGCAAAACTGAAGAGCTGGCACACCTCTCTGAATTTGTCAGTGAACTGTTGTTAAATCAATCTTTCACACCACACCCTTCTTCTTTGTGTGGTGTGAAAAGATGTTCACTAACAGTTCCTCCCTCGCTTGATCTGCAGAAATTGATACACTTTGCCAACAAATTGGCCTTTTCCAATTATCTTTGTACATCCTCCGCTAACGTTACAGACACTGACCGCAACAACCCTCCTGTTCCCCCGCATGATCCTGCGGGTTATCAAGGAAAACATCTCTATTGGTTACCTAACAAGTTACTTCCCGAGCAAAAAGAGTTGATTGAAAAGTTTGTGTTTCTTCGTTCTCTCGTCAGCGCTGCTACGCGTCCTAATTTCTCGAGCTATCGCAGTCAACGTAGATCTGCTCGTGAAGCTGTTGAGGAAGAACAGGCAAGGTGGCTCGAAGAAAAGGCCAATAAACAGGTTTGCATATACACACGCTTTCATCAGCTATCCATGAAATTTTTATAACCATGCGTTGGTTGCAAGACTAATCTATGATGATATGTGTGAATTGCTTTTGGATAGAATGAGCTAGAACAACTATGTATTACTCGGGATACGCGTCTGGCAGAGATTGAAGCCAATAAGGCTAAATCACGACTCGCAGCTTCCTCAGCGACGGCCGAAATTCCCGCTACCGAGGAACCATCCACTCCTGTTGGCCGCTCGTCTTCAGAGAATCAGATGCGAGTAGATTCCGAAATTCGAGCAGAAACGCCTGAAGCGGTGGCCAGCGAGATGGAAAGGGACGAAGACGCAGTTGAATACTGACGCTTACCAGATCACGTAAGACACCCTTCCCTTTTGTACATCTCATCGTTCTTCTCTCTTACACGAAGATATCAAACAGTTTGTGTTGACGAATGGGCTTCGACTCTAGACCCCACACACATCAGCTGCGTCAGGTCTTTCTCTAACCATCAAGTTGATGGAGGTCTTACAGATGTGCTGTAAAAAAAAAAGGTTGAGGAATGCACATATCATACCCGTTGTGAAAGTATAGCTTATCTTGTTGTCAATGCATTCTGAGCATAGATCGAGGTCTACTTGAGCTCTGTCTGCTAGGGCTCACAAGCTTGTTGAACTGAAGCTTATTGCTTTCAACGCCTAATCTTGTACGCTAAGGATAAGATAGTGGTACTTTCCAAATGAATCACAAATGATAGTAACCTAAAATTTGAAAGCTGGATTGTGTGGAGGTGTCAGTCAACCCAGCCACCTGCAGCATTTGTGTTTTTCCTACTATAACGATTCATCGACCATGAACATCAAGTGTCTCCGGAACATGATTCACACGCAGCTAATTTCTTGTGATCAGATCAACATTAGACCTCTTGATCTGAGTCTCTATCAAAGCCTTGGACTGGTAGGCCGTTCATGTGATATCACTACTACCACCTTCCCAAACTGTTCACCCTTGTTGATGATCTCGAAGCCTTCCTCTACCGCTTCGAATCCTGAGAGCGTCTTGAAGACCACTGGCCGAATCTGGTGCTTTCCGATGAACTCTACCATCTGTTTGAATTCAAGCAGAGAGCCCATCGTGCTGGTCCTCAACTCTAAGTTTTTAAGAACCTCTGCCATCGTGATTTTCATGGGGGCACCTGTTGTACTACAGCAAGTTTTTGATGAGTTAAGGACATAATTATCCGAGTTCAGTATTTTCCTCAGTTAGGGTAATGGGCTGAGCTTAGAGCGAAGGTGTACACACGAGCCATAGCAAACCAAGCGACCGCCGTCTCGTAGGATATGTTTGCACTTTTGAATGATCTCGCCTCCACTCGAATCAATGACCACGTCCAACATGAGTCTATCAGCCGGCAGCAAGGATGCCAAACGTGCGGACCAGTCGTCTGGAGATATCAAGCATATGTCACGGATACTGGATGAATGCAACGCATCATCGGCTTACCTTGCTTATAATTCACCCCACCCTCAGCTCCGAGCGCTTTGGCTGCCTTTAGCTTTTCTTCACTCCCGCTTGTCACCCACACCTTCGCTCCAACCGCAAGACATAACTGAAGGGCAAATATGGCCACACCTCCTCCAATACCTGTCACTAGTACCCTCATTCCTGACTTCACTTCTGCCTTCGTGAATACGGCCCGGAAAGCGGTCAGACCCGCCAATGGGATCGCTGCCGCGTGGACGCCTGAGAGATGTGAAGGCACGGGTACACAACTTGACTCGGGTACCTGGATATATTCGGCAAAGGTCCCAACGCCATCGGTGAGTCGGGTACCGCCTAGAATACCGAAGGGTTTCTCAGGCACATCAGGCCCTCGACTATCTTCGAGCCAATTCACGGCCGGGTACACGACGACTTGCACGCCTTGCAGACTATGGCCTACTGGGCCCACGACCGTGCCGGTGCAATCCGATCCGATAATGGAAGGAAATAGGATTGAAGGGTAAAGACCTTTACGAATCCAAACGTCTCGGTGGTTGAAGGAGAAGGAGCTGATCTTAATTGTCAGCTCACCCTCGGCTCGAGTCCGGAGTGGGATCTCTCGAAGTACTGAATGGTGCCAGATGGGACCGAGTGAGTTGGATGGGATTACTTTCTCGAGTACGATGACTTTTTGTGTGGTTGGTGTGCTATCCATCTGAATGTGTGATGAAGTTGGTTAAAGAAAGTGAGGGTGAGATGTTGTGAGAGTCACTGACGTCATGATGATGTAAACCTACTTAGTGCCTGGCTAAACTGGCCCTGGCTGGTTCCAACTTCCCATGATTTTGGTCAATGACTTTCTCCCTCTTTCTCCAAATGTCCACCATCTGGCACCTTGACAAAGGCTTGACAAAGGGAATAGTTGACTTTCATTTGGACGGAGGTGTGAGCTCAAGTTCATAAAGTCCTTGTCAGACCTCACTTGCTGGTATCAAAACCTGGGAGGACACACGTATCGAAGGAATCGAATTCAAACCACGGTCTATCAAATGTACCATCAATAATCTCGGAACCACTTCCAATTTCTTGGCTGGTGGTCCATGCAATAAGTTTCGAGGGACATGAGAACTCCTCACGAGTCAGAGCACGCCCGGCTACAGATCTTTTCCTCAAATCCTTAGCTAGTCTCAAAAACTCCAACGTTTGAGTCAAATGATTACTCACAAGAGGTTGTCGTCGACGATAAATGACCCTCTATTCGACTTTGACCAAAATTGCACCCTCGAGCCTATCGTCAATTGGAAGTCGTCAAGAACACGTTTTATTGGTGATGCGAGGAAGGGATTTTTGAATTCAGAAGTAGTAGCCCTGCCTTCGAGCTCTTTCATTCTCGTCGTTATGAACGGGGGATGATGTGGAATTCATATTCAAGTATGGTCATCAGTTGTCACCCGAACCACCAACATCCATTAAGGTGGATCTATACCCTCATCTTTCGGTCACTATATCCTTATTGCCTATCGCTTTATGGTTCATCACATATCAACTTCCCTCGAAAGCGTCCCCCTTCACTTAGCTCGTTTTGTTGCACAAAGTCATTTATTCAAGATTCGACCTCGGACCGCAGGCGCTCCAATTCACGTGAGGCAAGGACACTTGATATCGTCGATTGTGGGTGTTCATATAATATGCTTTCTCTGTTACTCATCAGCTGAAATTCATCGTACGCGAAAAGCTATCCCTGTTGGTTGAAGTCAAGAAACAGCGCATATTAGCTCATAAAAACTACTGGCCAGTATTCAGTCGGTGGAATGTTTGAAAACTATGCAAGCGACTGGACTCGCTGTCAGTTCTCCGAAAGTGAAACAAGATCGGAAGTTTGCACCGAATTGGCCACAACCCTATCAAGAAACACACCAGCCAAACCTCATAAAGTCGCAAGATTGTCTTTTGCTCGTCATGCTTCCGTAGTCGAATCTATTTCTCCATCTCAACCTTTCACGGAAAGGATCCCCAAACCTCTCAAGTTTTGTGAACGAAATCAACATAAACCTACGTTCAACTTCAGACAACTTAGTGAAGAGACAAAACAGTCGAAGCTGGATCTTCCTTCAAATGTTAAAGCGAGTATAATTGTACCAAATGATTGTCTCGACATTCAAGCCATCCTAGACGGATCAGCGCCAAAGCAGCTCAAATTAACCAACTTCCGGATATTTTTGCAAGAGACAAGGGAGAACCAATCGAGCGAAGAATCAACACCTTGGCTGAATTGGGCCCCGGTGATGGTGGAATTCTTGTTGGAATTCAAAAGGTTGTTCTAAGACTTATTCTCATGCTTTGCTTGAATTTTCGATCGTTGACCATACTTGTACCTATTCTGATTTTGAAATCATATAGCTATGCCGAACAGTTCTCCCGCCTACCCGCGGATCAGAAAACAGCTGCACCCCATCCATTTGATATCATTTGTGTTATCAATTCAGGACTTCCAAAACCTCCATCCTATCCATCTACTGCTTGGGCCCGAAATTGCGAAAACGAATCTCAGTTCGGCGATCCTCGTAAAAATCAGCATCACTCACCGTCAAAAGGCAAGCCTTGGGACCCATTTTATAAAAATTTGACACCGAAGCAGCATAAGAGGCCTGATAAGGGGAGCGAGGAATTCTCAAAACATCCTTTTACGAGACGAAAGGTCAATTGGGCGCCTTCCGTCCGATCAAAGTCAGGTGATATCCACGATGAATCTGGTTCATCATCAATCTCCCGGTCTTATCCTTGGAAAAGTCGCCCAACAATGTCTGTCTCATTTTCGAGCCTCTCTTCAGCTGTCAGCTCTGTTCTTCCAGAGGGCCTAGAACCCAAATCTCAGCCACTGAGGTCGCTTTTTGACGCACTGATCGAAAAGTATCTTGCCGAACCAATTCAGTCCCGCCCAGAAGGTGGGCTGCTCTCCCAGTGCATTGAATTGAAAACAGGACCGATGAAACGTGCAGTGTTGGAATCCAAATACACAAATCACCCTGCGGTTTTGGGTCCATTGGTAGAACAGATTTTGGATGGCCTAAACCATCATGTTGTACCAAATTTCGTCCAAAGATCATCTAGGGAACTGAAGAAGAACAAAGGAACCGTCAATATCCAAACTTTGATTGGGACTTTTATACTTTTAGGTGCATGCGTGCTCGAAGGCTTACTCATCTTTACTCCATCCCCCTTGAGTTGGTCTTCCGGACGGCAGAAACGCCTGCCAAGTGTTTATCGACTGGCCCTATTCCCCGTTCTCTTCCTGGGAACTATCCTTATTTGTAGTCATAGATTCAAGATAAGAGTTTCTTCTTTGCTAGCTGTAAACTCAGGCTCGACCAAGCATCTTCGGCTACGACAAAGATCGGATTCCAAACCCAAGAGCTCAAGATCATCTCTGACCCACCCAGAAAAGAATAGGGGTGGTATCTTGGATCCATTCCCCATTCATCAGCGCATGTGAGTAAAGATTTAAATTCAATTAATGCGAGCTTCTATGAAAGTATTCAAACCTACATCGGTTTATTTCACACAGGGCTGTTGAAACCAATGAAACTGGTTGGAGAAAACGGAACGCATTCTCATGGATCTTGACCTCTTTGGTCATCAGTCTCATCATTCAAATAACGTTTTTATTTTTACCTCACATACAACTGAGGAAGGGTAAAATTGAAGTATGTAAAGCTTTTAACGAGTCTACATATATATATATATATATATATATATTTGCTTACTCTTCACATCTCCCTTGTCATAGATTTTAATACCAACTCGATAAATGCAATTGGAACTAGAAAAATTACATCAGGTTAATCGCCCATAAACTAACATCTAGCTTTGACTCTTTATTTTTTATTTTACTTTCTATAATCTATGTGGATATATATTAATGGAAGGATTGAATCTTGAGAGTATTTTTTTTTTTTTTTTCATGAGGTTGTGCTTTAGAGTAACAATAGATTATATCATTGACAATCTCTACTTGGTTCCTGTAGTAAGTATAAACTTGTAATTTAGATTTGTTCATATTTATCAATGAGTCAAGAAAGGGAAACTTTGTAGTGGTAGTATTGCTTTCCTCCTTTTTTTTTTTTTTTCTATTAAGGGTTTTGATGTAAAGAAAAAAAAAATGATATTTTTCTCAGTGTAATTGTCTGATTTGATCATGAGCTACAAAGTGTCCATGGGGAAATGAGGTATGGTAGCTCTGACAGGTAGAGCCAATGAGCACTCAAGGTATAGGATTGGATGATGACACATTGATATAAATATCACATAACAAGAGTTGGGTCAAGTCGAGAGCTTTGCTCTTAACACCTCTACAAAGAAAACAAAAAAAACATGTTGTAATTCAATCAACAGTTCAACTCAATTACAAACATGATAGAAAAGCCTTATAGAAGGCCCCAATTTTCTATCAAATAAAATTCCCCTCTCCCACATCCTGTTTGCTTTCCTTATCTGTGGAAAGAGAACACGTGCGTGACTGACCTTAAAACCTACCTCATCCAAACCTTCCTGATTCAAATCCTAACCTTATCTGACTATAACTTTAATTGGCTCATTTTCATCCCCAGCTCACAAACACAATTAGCTCACCCCTCCTGAATCCATCTTTTGTACTCTAAATTTTTTTTAGGTCAGTCCTATATTCTTATCACCGCCAGCAAAAATTACTCGGACAAGGCTGTCCGAGAAAACCTCGGACAGCCTTGTCCGAGTAATTTTTGCTGGCGGTGCCAACTGGGCTGATTGGCTTGGTTTGGTTGAGTTGGACTGGTTTGATTGGTGAAATTGGTAGGGGTAAATTGATTATGGTAGGTTGGTTGGGGACTTCTTGTACAAGAAAAAAATTATCACATTATCATATAAAACTTAAAGCTTTATATTTTTTAGTGTGGTCCAATATATATTCTACCCCCTATAAATTCTTTAAGGAGACCAGGGAGACTTTTATTGCTATTTATTTCTTACTATTTTCATTTGATCTAGCCCTCTTGAATATTCACTAAACACTCAACCCAAATGCTGGTATACTGTAACATCCAGTTGCCTTTTAAGCTTGTCTGAATTGTTGGGAAAGGGAAGTATTCCTAATCTTGGTCCACAATTTGTCAGCAAATCATTACTCTTCTTTATCTCTTATAGTAAGTGTAGTTCTGTTGTGTTGGCTTCTTTGTCTGATTGCCTAGAATTAAATGATAGTCAAGGTTATTTAGTCATTCTAACAGTGATCATTGTTATTTGAAAGCCATCTGTTTCAGCCATGGCATAATCTGAGAAGACCAGCTAAATGGTTACATATAGTTTACATACAGTACTGTTATCATTACATAGGGAATCAGTACTGTAAGCATCTTTTCATACAGTACTGTAAAATACACACAGCACTGTATTCATTCACTGTAAGTATTTCACTGTAAGACATGAACACTCATAATTATGAGTATTACATGTACTTACACTGCCAAGATATTTGTATCGGATGGGCCTATCCGATGTTCTATCACCCCAAGATATGCGATGCAGTGTCAGTAGGATTAGGTGCGATGGAATTACTATCGGTATCTAATGCTCTGACACCATATTGCAGTGTAATTCCATCGCACCTAATCCTACTGACACTGCATCACATATCTCGGGGTGATAGAACATCGGATAGGCCCATCCGATACAAATATCTTGGCAGTGTTACTGTGCTGTAACAACCAGTACACATATTGTAGCATTTACATGCATAAAATGGGAAAGAGCTTCATGGACTGGATACTTGGATGTTTTGTCATGATTTCTATTCCTCTTTAAGACATCTCTTTCTCTCATTTGTTCACATGATTGTCTGGTTTTGTAATCATTTAGACAGACCCATATAAGTCTGTCACATGATCAAAGAAGACAAGTCTTGTGGCTTTGGTTCCAGTTGGACTATGCATGTGTGTCAGCCCTGAGGACTGCATAGCAATCCCACAGACTGAAAAAAGACAGGAACACACATGATGACCAAGAAGAATAAGTGCAATAAAAAATGTACACTTGTAGGAACATAGTGTAACATAGGTATTACATATGTAATGAGTAGTGTAACATATGTAATGAGCAGTGTAACAATCAAGCCACACCTCAGGCTCAGTTTCAAGAGTCATAAGCATAGTATACTTATGAAAGGAGCCAATTAGCAGGCCCTGTCACTAGAGTAACAAAACCACAGACTGGCTCACATGGCCATGTAATAGCATGAGCTGGAACTGCAAGCCAGCCCATATCCTAAGTGTGAGGAGGAGGGAGCCTGAAAGGTATATAAACCCTCCTTTCCTGCTCAGAAGTGGGCTCCTCTCCTCACTTGTAACCACACACACCAAAATAGAACCTCTAGCACAAGCAATGAGGATAACTTATATAAACAAGTATTTGCTCAATAGTGCAAGGTTCAACAGGTGTAAGTAAAGTCAAGGTCAATCCACTACTTGATAAGGTTAGGCTGACCTTCACCTCTAGGATTCCTTGACTGTGAAGACTCACCAAGGGCTAGAGACCAAGAACACCAATACAGGAAGGAGCAAGAGCTGTCACTTTCAGATGAGCCTGTATTTCTCAGATTTTGGCTCTTGCAGATATCTGATTTGCCCAGTTATAAGACAAGGCACTCTGACAAGGGAGAACACCCTCATAAAACAACTGGAATCTTGATAACTCCTCTCATTAGAGGTCAACTAACTGTAGTCTGTACTTGGTAGTACCAGTACAGACTTTCCTGTTGTTCACTTTGAGCCTGAAGCCCAATCCAGCTTCAGATCCTGCTTGAAATAGCCAGGTGGGCTGCCATACAAAAGCATTCCCCTGAAAATGTGTATTGGTCACACACAATGCTGCCTCATCTAAAACCAACTGTCCCCATCTAGTGGAATGAAAGACAGAAGGTTAGGAGCTTGGACTGTGGGTCTTAGCTTCCTTGTTCTTTAATAATAGCACTGGTGGTACTGTAGGCTTGCACTGCCAAGATATTTGTATCGGATGGGCCTATCTGATGTTCTATCACCCTGAGATATGTGATGCAGTGTCAGTAGGATTAGGTGCGATGGAATTACACTGCAATATGGTGTCAGAGCATTTGATACCAATAGTAATTCCATCGCACCTAATCCTACTGACACTGCATCACATATCTTGGGGTGATA
>MU167216.1:97642-121176 GCA_015951145.1 Cronartium quercuum f. sp. fusiforme G11
GACACAACAGCCCTCTTGGTTATGTGGTGTCCAGGTGAGTCTTCTGTTTTAAGGGAAGAATTTCTGTTGTCCATTGTTTTAGGAAGTTTTCTTATATAAGTATTGTATTGTTTTCTCTCATGTATGTTAGTGGTTTAAAATGTAAGTTTTGGGTTATGTGGCTCCTTGAAACTGGAGTCTAGGTGTATGTATTATTTTTGTGTTTTTATATTTGTTTGTCAGTTTGTGGTATGCTTTATTATACTCAAGGGCTGACAGGGCTTGTGATTTGGGCTATTGCAGGACAAAGCACATATTTGTGGGGTTAGGAATGGAGAGTGAAATATAAACAGGATTTAGATACACATGTTGTTTAACTGTCAGATAGTTAGGGAATTGAATGAGGTGAGAGAGAAAAGATAGGGATGTACTCACATTACTTTCCACAGATGGGGAAAGAGATGTGGATGCGGGGTAAAGTTATTTATGGAATTGCTAAAAGCATCCCTGTGTCAAGGGTATGCTTGAAACCTGACTCTGGGCTGTATTCCTTTTTAGTTGATTGGATATCAACAACAAGTCACCTTGATATGGACAGGGTGTTGTTCTCTTAATTGCTTTATTTCTTTCTTTCTTTGTTAAGCCAACTTACCATTTATATATAAATATATATATCATCTGATCAGTCTCCAGGTACATTTGCTCAGCATCTTAATTTAAGTTGCCATTTTTTTGCTATACCACTACACTGAACTTTTCTAGTTTTGGATTGCTTTCTTGATTTTGTTTCAAGTACTCAATTGGTTATCATTCCATATTCCCTACCCTTAGGCCCAGTAAGGCCACTGAGGGGTGCTCACCAGATACCGGTGAGCATGTCTGGCAGGCAAAAATTTGGGGAAAAAGGAAAAAAAAAAGTAAGGTTCTGTGTAAATGTGTACACTCCCCACATCAGGTGCATTTTCTGTGGACTCAGTGAAGCTAAGTAAGGTTAGCCAAGTTCTGTGAGATATTTTCTAATTCTGAGCTTAAATGTATAGGCAAACCTTCAAATTTCATTGCCTCTCAAATTGAAGGGTCATTAACATGCCTGTTGGGCCTGTAGTATTGTATTGTTTTGAAAATTCCAAGAAATACCAATGTACACAGTTGAAAGATTGGTACAATAACAATACTAGCAGTTTAACTTTTGACAGCACTGCCAGAATACTATTGTTGGATAAATAACTGAAAGGACTTCTTGGATGGAAAACTTTGCATTGGAGCCATTCAAGGTCTCCATCCAAGTCACTTTCCACAGCCAGACAAAGGCTTGGATGAAAGCCTTGGTCATTTGCTGTCCAAGGTTTTTGTCTAGGACTCCTTGGATTTGTTGGTCTAAGAAAGCCTGGCTGGCAGTGAACATAGCTATCATGAAGTAAAGCTTTATCCCAAGTATTCAAGACATATTTAGATGAAGAAAATGTTCAACATGATTTGGGGCCAAAAAAACAGGAACACAATTATTCCAATAGCAAGTGTCTTACAACCCCAACACTACTGCACTAACACAACCCAAAGCAGAGAAATTCTCAAATTTCTCCCTATAACTTCTCTTCCCACTACAACCCTCCATCTGGGTGCATAAGGTGGCACCAAAGGATTGAAGAGGTATCTTTCACAAATCTGGTACTGGGAGCTATCCCAGGTGCTGGCTTGATCAGTCAATACCTTGGATCAAAAACTTGTACAGATAATATCCACAGTTCTCTGAGATCACATTGTCAAGTTCTTGGTCCAAGGTATTGACTGATCAAGCCAATACCTGGGATAGCACCCAATACCACATTTGTGAAAGATACCTTTTCACATCCTTTGTGCCACCTTATGAACCCAGATGTAGGGTTGCAGTGGGAAGAAAACTTATAGGGAGAAATTTGAAATTTTCTCTGCTCTGGGTTGTGTTAGTGCAGTAGTGTTGGGGTTGTAAGACACTTGCTATCAGAATAATTGTGTTCCTGCTTTGCTACAGGTTGATTGAATAACCCATAGCACAGATCCTGTTGAGCCCCATATACAGGGCCCAATTACTTCTCTCTGGCCACCTAGAGCCCTCCCCTACCCCCACCAAAATTTCAACTTCACTTCAATTTGTACATCAAGCCCGTGAGCTGGATTGATTTTCTTACTGGGGGGGGGGGAATGAATAGCATGCATGGCCAGCAGACTAGATTGGATAAATGACCTACAGGAATTCTAGTTACTTCATCAGTATTTCATGCATATGAAACTACATTTGGTGGTGCAACAGTCCACCAAAACTGATTGGAAGGATGGTTTCCCTGATCTTCCCACCTCTTTTTGGTTCTTTCCATGCAACATGCTAAACCTTCACTTACATATTGTTCCACTGCCTCTCAACTGTACTCTCCTCAAACTCCTTTTGTAGGAGGAGAAATCTTGCTTAGTCTGTCCTTCTACTATCCTGACAGTGAGATTTCTCAGCCAAATCAATTTCCCCCATTCTTCAAACCTTGGAGAGAGAGAGGTTGTTCCATCATTGTAGAAAAAGCCTCACAGCACTCACAAGCCCACACCTGAGAATAGCTACAATTTGAACTTTCCTAAAATATTGCAAATGGACTGGCTCTATCACCAAATTTGTCCAATGTCCTCACCTGGCACATTCACTCCTTGTTGTGAATTCATAACTTTCCCTCAATGATCAAGACAAAAAAAGAATTCCATACTCTTCTATTCTGGACTTGCTGAATGCATCAGTTTTGTATAACATCTATGGAGGAAACCATTTCATATAATGTGACAAGATTATTGACCATTTTTTGATTGGCTTTTGAGATCATTGCAAGTGTCTCCACTTCAGACCTTCAGGGTCAGTGATGCCACAAATAGCTTGCTATACCCAAAGGTCTAAAGGATAGAGACCTGCAATGATCTTCAATAGAAACATGACTGAAGAACCTTGGGAGCCATCTTAAAAGTGTTGAAAGAGTTTTTTGTAATGGAAAGGACAGGTCAACTGTTGGTTTTTGATTTTGGTAGATCAATATGCTGACTAGAAATTGTTGATTCATTAGTTGAAGCTTTGGAGGAGGTCAATCTTGACTTGGGTTAAGAAGTATGTCTGATAGATGAAATGAAGGGTGATCAACCTGCAGTACTGACTGGTTTCTTGGTATCAAGGGACTTTCTTAAGTTATCTTTAGCTCACTTATTTACTATTGGAGGACAACCAATAGGTCAGTTTTGATATCCTTGATTGGGTCAAACAATCCTCTGAAATATTGATTGCCAAAAACCAGTATAACTTGACAGATGACAGTTAATCACTGCCTAAGAGAAGGCATCTTCAGAGGGTTATTGACAATGTTGTTACCTTCTCAAACCAATGACAGCTGTGGCCCCTTGTGGAGTTTGAAAAAAAAACCAAGGCTACAAATATCTGGGCACTAGCCACCATATTCAGTAAAAGCACCAGCCTTTTACCCTCAACAGTATCAGCATATGGCTTACCACCTTACTAAAGAGGTGGAAGGAGGTAACCATCAAGAGATTTTTGAGAGTAATGGGCAAGACCTATTGATTCTGTTTTTAACCAGGGGAAGTTTATGGATGCTGACTCAATAATGTAACATGTAATCAATTTTTTAACACTTCCCAACAAAATGCTATTTCCAGCATGACCAAACTCAGTGTTATACACATCAGGCCATACAACCTACCCTCTACAGTATCAGCAGCTAGGCTTACCACCTCATGAAAGAGGTGGAAGGAGGTAATCACCAAGGGCTTTGTGAGAGTGATGGGCAAAACAAATTGATTCTGTTTCAAATCAGGGGAAGGGTATAGAGCATAGCCCTAAATGAAGGATGTGGTGTGCTGTATAAAGTTCAGCATACTTATAGAAGAGCTCCTGAGAATTCTGCATGTGTACCATAGACTAAACATGGGCTTCTTCAGATTTCCATCAACCTCCTCAACCTCTTGAAATTTTGCATATCATTATTTGGGCCCATGCATGCAAGTAAAATCACAGCTCAATCATACAGCTTACTTTCCCACTCAGCTTAAAAATAATGGTGATGGTATTCAAATGTTGAAAAATGAATAAAGTTGGGACAGGGAGGGCTCTGGGTGCCAGAGAGAAGTGATTGGGCTGTGTGATAGCTCCCACTTCTGGGCCTACCTGTAATGGGCAGTTGTGGTGTGGAGTTTTGGGATAGCAAGCCAATTGCTATCACAACATTATGTCTAATTTTCCATGGTGGTGACCTGCTTCACTATGGAAAACAATGTAGATTGTGGTGTGCTGCTGATCAGTTCAAGTTTAAGTTGAATTGTGTATTGTTGTGCCCTGTTTTTCTCCAAACTTATTTCCCCATCAATAGAACTTGTACTTATGCCAGTAATCTGTCACCAAAGTGCACAATGTGATATCCAATCTCACCAAAAAAAAAAGGTCTGTGAGTCCAGCAAGACACTTCCTTAGGAGCTTTCTTGAGCATTCAAGAATTTACAATTCTCCAATGTAATAAGGGTAGATGTTTACAAAGTTGCCTTTTGGGACCAGTTCTCATGTACTTTTGGTAGGATTACATTGTTTATTATGTGCATGCATACAATCAACTAGACTACAGAGGGGCTTTGCTTGGCTCATAATAGTGCATGGTGATATCATAGAAAGAGTATTCTGGGTACCCAAAGGTGCATGTGAAATGGTGGCAAAAGAGTCATTGCGAAGGTAGAGAGTGAGCTGATAGAAAAACCGAAGGAATAGACACAGAAGCTCTCATCAGGTATATGGCCACAACAAATAAACACAA
This sequence comes from Cronartium quercuum f. sp. fusiforme G11, assembly GCA_015951145.1. Taxonomy (NCBI): domain Eukaryota; kingdom Fungi; phylum Basidiomycota; class Pucciniomycetes; order Pucciniales; family Coleosporiaceae; genus Cronartium; species Cronartium quercuum. The sequence goes on from MU167216.1 coordinate 102,445, forward strand.
CATGAAATGTACTTAAAGCAAGCAATACAATTGAAAAGAACACTACAAAAGCACGGGTGTGTAAGGAACAGGAGTACATTTAAAGCACTGTGTGCGGGGGCACTCAAAGTGCCAATAAAATTTTCCTCTGGTAGCCATCACAATGATTTTTGGATGATATGCTCTGTGGAGTCCTTGGACAGGGATCCCCCACCACATCCCCCAGGAATCCTCATCAAAGGATGTGATCCGAGGAAAGGGTCATGGCCAAACCTTTCTGTGGAAAGTAATCATAAGGGAATTCGGTCTAAGGACAGGATTCATGATGGAAGTCACATTCCTGTTTCCTTGTGTGTGGTTGATGGGAACCTACAAGACAATACTAAAGAGCGACCAAGTTGTATGTAAAACATACTCAAAGACACTTTTCTAGATGGCGAGTCTAATGAGTAACCATGGGCGTTTTTGCGTGCTTAGTTGCTCCGAAGCAAAGGCTTGAGTAGTGCCTAGCTCAATGGGTACTCTTTGCATCTTGACATTGCAGGTATCTTTGATGACAATGTTATCTACCCAAGGTTACAGCGCTAGGTTGTCAAGCTGGGGCTGCAGTTGATAGGTTTCATTGTACGACATAAAGTGACAGGTTTGTGAAAGGAGTGGTGGTGGTAGTCGAGAGCTCCGTTCCTGGCCCCTTCGCCATCCCCCTCATCCCCTTGGCCCTCCTTCCTTGGTGTCCTCCTCTACGTGTCAAACTTTTAGCTCCAAGTGCTCGACTGACTCTACGGTACAGTACTATCTATAACACTTTATAAGCTTTCCGACCTTAAGTAACCCTCAGACTCACTTCAACTTCAACTCAATTTCCGCTCCGGCTCAGTCTCACCCTTCCTCCTACGTCGATCACCATCCCTGTTCACTCTCAATCTCAATCTCAATCTCACTCTCACTCTTACAGCGTGTGTTTGTTTGACCGAGTTTGAATTTCTTAGCCCGCTCTAACCTCTTCGCTAACTTTCCTTATCTGATACTTCTTTCCTCAGTCTTAAGCTATCGATCGACACCCACCACTCATCAGACAGAAACAACATCCATCCACATGGGTTTATCGTGAGCAAGCTTTTCCATTAAACCTGATCTGGACCCCATCGATCTGACTCCTAACACCATCCACTCGCTTGCCCAACAGCGTCTCTCGTTTGTTTACCGGCCTCTTTGGCCGGAAAGAAATGGTAAACTCCCTCTTTCCTTCACTCTTTCTCCTACTTACCTCCGACTCATCGGATCCTTACTCTTTCCTTACACCAGCGAATCCTCATGGTCGGACTTGATGCCGCTGGTAAGACGACGATCCTCTACAAACTCAAGTTGGGTGAGATTGTGACGACCATCCCGACGATCGGTCAGTCTTCTCTCTCCCTCTCTACGCTTTGTTTGCTTTTACTTTTTCTGAGTTGGCTCTTGCTGATGATGACCGATCGAACAGGCTTTAACGTGGAAACGGTCGAGTACAAAAACATCTCTTTTACCGTTTGGGATGTCGGAGGACAAGACAAGATCCGACCCTTATGGCGCCACTGTAAGTCTACTATTTCCATCCGCTCCTTCCGATCGAAGATTGATCTTGTGACTTGTCTTTAGACTTTCAAAACACGCAAGGAATCATCTTTGTGGTTGACTCGAACGATCGTGAACGAGTCTCTGAAGCTCGAGAAGAACTTCAACGAATGTTGAACGAAGATGAACTTAGAGACGCGCTCTTACTCGTCTTTGCTAACAAGCAAGATCTTCCGAACGCTATGAATGCGGCTGAGATCACGGATAAGCTCGGGCTTCATAGTCTTCACCGTCGGACTTGGTACATCCAAGCTACTTGTGCTACTTCTGGTGATGGTTTATATGAAGGCTTGGAATGGTTGTCGATCAATGTGAGGGTCTCTTTCTTTCAATCATATCCTTGTCTGTGTCCCTATAACTGATCGCCTTACTCTTTTTTTGTTTGGGATCAAACTGCAGCTTCGAAAGTGTTGATCAGGATCCCTAAACCGTTTCTCGAAGAACCAACGCATCTGAAATCCGCTTCTCCTTTCTTTTTTCTCCTTTCGTTCCCCATACTCTCCTCTGCAACGACCCACTCGAGATCCATCCAAATGCACAAACCTCCAACCATACTCTTGTCCCACCAAACCTGCGCGTGTGTATGTATGTGTGTGTGTGTGTGTGTGTGTGTGTGTGTTCTTTATTCGTGTGTGTGTAGTTGTGTGAGAGGAGGATGAGAGTTAATACGATTGCTTGTCGGCGTGTGTGTCAAAAGACAAGAGCTTATAAAAGCCTTCCCCTTCCCACCTTTTATTTAATTCGCCATGCCTTACTAGCCAATAGACCCGCAACCCCCACCCCTCTTCTCCTCTCTACTTTTCCTTCTATCTTTTTTACTTTTCGCAAATTATTGTTTTCACATACACACACACACACACATGCACACTTACACACTCACAAAAACAGGCCAAAAAAAAATCGAGTTGAGAGAATCGTCGAAGACTCAAAATCTTTCGTTTGTTTGTCATGTTTTTCTGCTTTTTTCTCTCTTATGCCTGGTAGGTTGGTGTTGTTGAATTGTGAGCTGTGTCTCTGTCTCTTTTTTCTTCGTCCCGTTGGTGAGATCAGAAGAAAGGGTAGAACGTGAATGAGAACAGTTGGCCCTGAGTCATGAGAAAGTAAAACCATCCACAGTGGACTGTCCAAAGAAAGTGACCTTTGAGCCACTGTTACAGTAGGTTGGGCATATCAAGCATGCAGAAAGTTGAAGCCCAATCAACTGTCTAAACCTCAAGCTTCAGAATGTTGTAATATTTGAACCACATGTAGCACAAACACAAAAAGTGGAAAGTGAGACTTGGAAAACTTTCGCAAAGTGTCCATTTTTTTGGGACAGGTTGTATATTTTTTGACAGAGGTGGGCAAAATATGGACCCTAGAAACCTATTTCACCAACTGGTACCTTGACATTCTCTTCCATCGTAATCGCCGACATGATTCAGATTGAGTCTCCAGCCGTCACCTTGTGACCTGTTGGAATTTATCATTCCCATTACCTTTTGGGTAAAAACCACCACGATACGTATGTGTACAGGGGGATAGGTTGATATTGATAGTCCTGGTGTATTAGGATGCGTTGGTATCCTTGGGCAGGAATCTAGTAGGGTTTGGTTGTGCGTATGATCTAGCTGCTTTGGAGATTTAGGTCGATACGAGGACAGGGGATGTGGTTGAGATGGGTGTTCTTTTATACCCAGCTCTGACCCTCCTTTCCTAATTATTTTCCTTACCAAACAAAATCAGTAAGTCATACCACCTTTCTCATTGTCCATCAGTAGACTATTTTACTTTAACCCACCTACCTCTTTATTTTCTTTTAGCTCTCCCAATTCTACTTTTGTGTCCGTGTTATTTCTTATTCAACAGGTGTGTATACTCTCTTCCCTCGTGCCTGACGAAAGCTCGCCGAAGACAGTTGTCTAACCTGTTTCCCCAGGTTTATTTTTGTTGTAGAGTTCTGCAGACATTCTTCCAACCAGCACTCAATCACTACACCCGCCATCGGTGAGCCAACGGGGCCGGGGTTTGACGTTGCCTTCTTTCGATAAACCGTCTAAAGAAGAAATGAAGCAGGCAAATTCATCAGAATTAGGCCGCTTGCGCATCAAAGTCAACACATCAATAATATATATATATATAAAGACGCACTTCAACAGCCGCATTTCAGTCCTCGACTTGTACAGCTCGAATCTCACTGTTCAATCCAGAGAAGACCTCTCTTACACTAATATCTGGGCTGAAACACGTGAAACAAGAAAATCAGTAAGTCTATTAGTCTGAACAGCAGAGAAGAGTGATCAACGTACTTGACGGGGCTAGAAGCTCACCATCGATGTCTTTCCTTGTTCGATTGCCATTCCTAACATGCTACTGATCGCCCACTCCACTACATTTCGCTCCTGACACCTCAAGCATATCTGTGTCGCATCTGGGCATGTGACACAACATCACATGCCCAGATGCAACAAGTCTCAGTTGGAGCCCCTTGGACGAGTTGAGGATAGCCCCTCAACTAGGTCTGTTGGATTAGGCCATGGCTGCTTGACTACAGCGGATCCAGCCGCATCCTTGCCGGCTAGCAAGCCCGGCTTATCAGCTGAAGGGACAGTCGAGCCTTGTGCTCTCAACTTTCTAGCTGCCCTAGATAATGGCCGGTCTGAGGACCACGCTGACTTCATACTTACAATAGACGGGGTCAGCACTTGCCTCCTGCTAGACCATTCGTCTGGAGAGTACACAGCTTGTGTAGCAGCTGGTGTGATCTCATTTACGTACGCAGTACATTCAACTCGTTTACACGGTTTACTTACCACTCGTACATCAGAATTAAATCAATTACCACCTTCTACAAACTTGAATGGAGCACCAGAACAACGTGCACAAATGTCTGCGTTATGAATTAAGAGACCTACTTATGATTTTAAAGATCTTCAAAAAGTTTTAATTGATATTCAACATGAGATAACTGAACGTAACTTGGACCTGTTGAGATTGCTAGCGCGAATTCTGAGACACAAGTGGTATTAAGTGGTAGTAGAGCTGGTGTATTAGCTGCATGTGAACGTCTTAGTGAATTAGAGATTGCAAATCGAGCTGCAGACCTTCCTTGCGCGTAAGTCATCCATCTCTCTCTCTATCTTAAATCAATACGGTACATACTGAGAAGATCGTGTGTGTGTGTGTGTTTTATAAATATATTAGGGCGCCATTTCATTACTCATTTATGAAACCTGTATCGGATGAGATATCAATCGCATTAGAATCCCTTCCATTGAATTTTCCACCTAAAAAAATGATTTTATTATCATCATCATTATCATCATCTGCTAATGATCAAATTCAACAAAATATATTAAAAAAGGATGAAACTTTTTTTTCCAAAAATCAACCTTCATGTTCTACAGAGGAAGAATTTTTAATTCTTTTATGAACCTTTCTTTTTTTTGCAATTCAAATATATATATATATACATCAACTTTGTTTATTCTTTAACCCATCAAAAATTTATCTTAAGAGTTTTCAATTTTTTTTTTTTTTTTTCTTAAAAAGCATAAAAACTGATTAAAAAGAGAGAGAAAGAAAAAGATCGTGCTCTAAGACCTCATAACCTTTAGTTTACATTTACGGTAGGAAAAGATGTCGAAAAAAAAAAAAAAAAGGCACTTGCCTAAAGATGTCTGTCTTTAAATACATTCATTAGACCCATCTTGCTTTCAAAAGAGTCAAAGTATCCCTGCTAAATATGTAATCAAAAAGTCAGTTTTTCTGACTATTGAAAAATTCAAGGTGGGCCAACTTGTGACTTTCAAAGATTATATTTGGGCATCAGCTTGAAGGTAATGATGTAAGGTATAGGATAAATTTGGGCTTCCCTGTTTCTAGAGACTTTGGTAGGGTTATCCAAACTGAATAACAAACTTGAATTTCTAAAATATACGAGTCCGATCTACCTTGGCTTCACACAGAGTTATAAATTGCGATGCGCTTATAATGACAAATAACACAAATGGATGAGAGAGGTACAAGGGATCATAAGCGACTATTACTACATACATATCTACATATCAAAACATTTACATATTCACAACGCTACCGGGGGATACGCTTTGCATCTCCTTCTTGATCTAAAAATCTTTTTTTTTTAAAAAAAACAGAGTTGAGCCACAAGTATGAGAGGGAGAAGGAAATGGGCGATGGAAGAACTCTCAATCTGAGTACTCTTCCTCATCTTCCGCCTCCGTCTCCGACGTGCTCCAATAGCTCACGTCCTCCTTGGCTTCAAGCACATGACAAGTATCAGCCACCTGCATGTTCAAAGCGTGCACCAATGCCCTTCTAAACGGAACGGTATCGGCTGGGTTAATAGAGTTCGAGTGTCGAATTTCATCAAAGAAACTTGGATTAAAAGGCATCTCTAAGTACGATAATCGATTCGTGAGCTGTTCCATTGTCATAGTTGGAGGCTGAACCGTATGATCCCAAGACTTATTCTGGAATGGATTGGAACCTGATTGAATGATTGGTACACTACCAAATCGTAACGTTTTCGGTCGCACTTCGTCACAAGTGAGACCTATGGCTTGGGAATCGGATCACGGGGCCGGTGTGGACAGTTGGAGTCCATTGGGTGTCTCCAAGTCAGAGCCGGGCGTTGACTTGGCGGCAGACGATTTCGAGGAACTTGAGAGCATTATGGACATGAGTGGCGAGAGTTGAGGGTGGCAACCATAAATCTTCAGAGCTGAGCTTTGGGGTTCGTCGGGAAGGGTGTCCAAGCGACCGCTTTCGGTGCCCGATTCTGAAGGGTTCATTTCTAACGGAGTCAGAGCCCTAAGTTCCACGCCCAAATCAACAGGCTCCCAGAACTGAGTTGGAAGGAGAACCGCAAAAATTGATGTCAGAAGGAACGTAATTTTGAAAGCTAATTTTGGGGGTTGAAGACTGACTATCTCGCAAGTGAGTGGTCGCATCACCAAGTTTCTTTTTCCGAGAAAGCTGGGAGCAAGAATAGCTCATCTCGCTAAGGGGTGGGAGATCTTGGAAATTAGCTTATTACATTTCATCTGAGCATCTGATGTTACATTGCCTGTCCAAATCCAACACAACTATGCTGGTGGTGTGACTCTGCACACTGAAGCATGGTTATGATTGAGAGACTAGTAGTAAAATAAAAATGGATGCGAAGTTTTGGGAATTCTTTGTGAAAACTGCCAATCAAGCTATAAAGTAGAAAAACAACAACAAATCACGCTTGTATCACCCTTCTCACACTCTTGAATCAATTCTGGTAAACTAAACCAACATCTTTTATGCCCCAAGCTTCAACAGACCCACAATGTGATTGGTTGCAAGGACACACACACACATTGCCTCTGCGACAAGCTCAGCAGTAAATTTCATGTATCAGTCTAAAGTGTTTTTTTTTTGGGGGGGGGGGAAGGATCAGAGCCACATCTCCTGTATAGCATATTGTGACTTTGACCACTTCTTTAGTTCGCTTGGCGGCAGCGATATCAAGTTTTGTGTCTTTGAGATGATTCAAAGAGTCAAAAAATCAAGAGATATCTAACTCCTTCTTGACCTTCTTCTTCAAGAGAATTCATCAACACCGCAAGCATGGGTTTATCGGATCAAAGGATCCGAGCGTCCGAGGTTTCCATCCGAGTTTTTTGTTTGGTTTTAAATAAAGGCTTGAATGAAAAAGTTGGGATGCTTCTGAACCGAGCTCTTTCTATTTGAAGAGTCCTCAGAAGTTTAGGTCCCAAGCAAACCTCCTGGCAGTAAGATCAGATTGTTGATGTAAGAGGTATATCTTGCCAAGCTGACTCGGCTCGGGCACATCAAGCAATTCTCCTGGGTCGGTTCGGTGAGTGAAGGCAGGGATAGAAATATCTCCTTTCAATCCAGGTTTCAGCTTGTTGACTCTGGATGCTGGTTCCAGTCAGCAAAAGTTCATCGAGGTATCCAAGAAGCTTTTGGGCACGGTTCTGTTTGCTGATCAAGTGGAAGAGCTTTAGAGTATCATCAATGAAATAGAGAGGAGAAACATCATAGTAAGGTAAGTGAGTTAGGATGGATAAAAACTTGAAATCTTGCGGCAGAAGAATATTGTAGGAAACTTATGGTGGACCCAATTTGACAAGCTATAAAACTCTTGCGGAACAGCACCCTGAACAGAAACGGAATGTGAATCTTGACATCTCAAATTTAGATAGACCTCAACCAAAGCCCTCAGCGCCTTGAACGGTCCCCTGTTTTTTTTTTTTTTTTTTTTTTTTTTTTCTTCAATAAACGGCATAGTGAGGGGTGATTTGAGCCCCAGCAAATCCAGAGGATGTCGTTCTGATACCGTTCCCCCCAGCCGAGAGATAGACTTCAATCTTGTCATTGGCGGGCTGGCAAGCTGTTGACAAGTCTCCGATTGTGATACGACACTGGATCGCACGCTTCGAGATTGCTTCTGGTGTGAGATCAGTAATGCTAGCACTGGCGGCAGGGGTAACCATTCATCTCCATCAGCTCCTTGGTTTTTATACTTTACTAGCATTTCCTTTTTTTTTCTTCAAATATGATGTTGCTATGTGACATAGCATGCTTGCATGCAATGCTCTAGACCAGTTTACAAGGCCAACTTGGGAATTTGGCCTATTGTATTACATATGGACATGCCTCCATATGATACAAATATGTTGGTGGTGATCAGCCTGGTATCTAAGATACTTCAATTCCATGTGTCATGACTGAAGTACCCGTTCCCTTCCTGATCTTCCCGCATGAGGAAGTCAGAGGTAGGGGCAGACCTTGTTTTACCCACATCCACCACTGACAATTGTGAGTTGGGTGGACACATGCTGAACTCAAGGTTGAATGGGTTCACCTGACTCACTACGCTCATATACCTCGGATAAAAGCACAGTTGAATTGGATGATCACTTTCAATGTTGAGTCAGATGAATGCATCCAACTCAAATTTGATTGGTGGTTGGTGACCATGTGAGGTCTGAGCTGATCACATTGAGAAAAGGCAAGGCCTGACCAATTCGATAAAAGGATGAGGTTTATGTGCCTCAAAACACCTATCCGTCAGTCAAAGGCTGTAAATATATCCTCTGTTGAGGAACTGAGTATCAGAATGTGGAACACAGCCATCTCACATTCTCTTGAACAAGTTCATCCACTGGTCAGTTCATCAACCTATGATTGATGATCACCACCACCTTGGAAAAAGCTATTGACAATTCCTGAAAACAGATAGGAAGATGAAGTACATCTGACTGATTGAGGAACTGCTCCCAAAAACAATTTACAAATACCACTATTGGATCATCATATTCAAGAAAAATCCCTTGAACAATGTCTCAGAGTTTCTGAATAGAACCGTATCTGAGAACTCCCCGGATCTTTGAATCCCAACCGAATGTCCACCGAAGGAAATGGCATTGGCATCATGATTGTCTTGGATGCAAGTTGGCATGAATCCTTTGAAGGAATATTACCTTACAAGCTTTGGTCAAAAGAGCTATCCCTTTCAAGTTTCATACAAGATTACCATGGAGATTGCTATTCTAAGGTAATCGGGATGACAGTGTGGTCATAGTGTTGATATGTACAAATATCAGATAAACTTGAGCTCAATAAAATAATATCAAACCAACACTTCCATCAAACTCACCATTGCAGCACCACACACATGTGCATATGGCGGCTACGCCCTCCACGCGGCGGGCTTCAGTGATACTCGGTAACCAGAATGTCATTCGAGACATGAACTCAACTAACACACCCATCTCCTCCCTGGACGACAGGAAAACATCCTACACGACTCTCACCTACATCTATCGAGCTTTCCTCAACCTCCGCGTCTTGATCCGTTGGTGCCCAGGGCATGTAGGGGTCGAAGGGAACGAGAAGATTGACAAACTTGCCAACTCACTCGCAAAGAAACCCCTCCCTCAAGCTAGCTGCTTTCACCACAGCCATCAAGGAGTGGGCTACTAACAAATTCGCCTGATTTTGTACTAAATACATAAGACAGGAAATGACTCGGCCAACAGCCGGACCCCAAAAGCCACCTTGAAGCCATCAAAAACCTAAGGAAACACAAAGTACGTATCGAGCGTAACTCAACTCAGATCCAACGACATCCACCTAAAATCAGTACATATGTACTTGACCAGGTTCAAACAACGAACTGACCCCGCCTGCGACTGCCAAGAGGCCGTAGAGACGGTGGAACACTTCCTCTTCATTTATGCAGCCGATCCGACAACCATTCCTAAACACCCTTCAAAGACTCCAAATTACGCCGAGAAAATCAAACCTCGCCAAGCCCGCAGTGTTCATGGCCATTGTTGCCTTCTGCAACTCCACCTGGCGGCTGGAAAGCCGCTGGGTGTGGGTCGTGATCTCGGACGAAGCCACCTCCCCCCTCCTCATCCGACCAGGACTGATTTGACCAACAGCGCCTCATCTGTTCCCCCCCCCCCCCCCTTGTACTTGCATCTCACGCAACAGTTGAGAGGTGCTACAGCCACCGGATACCTTTCCACAGCCACAGCGTTTTACTGGTGGGGATATGATATGTGTGTTTACAAATCGCGTCAAAGCCAAGAAATACAAAAAAAAAAAAAAAACGTGTACATATATTTTGGGTTTTCCTTCCACTCTTCTTCCCCTGTACTTACAGGTTGTTCATCTTGACTTGTGTAACGAAGATTTGAACCTTCCTTTCCATTCGAGAAATGACTTTGTTGATTTAATCACAAGAGCAGCTTTGTATTCTTTTGGGTCTCTGCTCAGAATTGCCTTTAACCTGAATGCAAAGTTTTCTTCGAATACTTCAAGATTTGCGAGGACTCTTCGAAGAAAAGGGGATGGTAGGGTACGAGGTAAAGAAGCGTGATTGGATTCCAAACAGACATTTAACCCAACGACCCGCTGTAAAAATCGACTTTGCTTAACCTCATCATTACCCAATTAAACTACTTCATCTGAGTTACAGACCCCAGTATATAACCTAACAACCCGCAACTTGAGAGATCGAGTTCATTTTAGCACTCGATCGTCTGCTTATGGAAGATATCCACCACGTTCCGAAGTCTTTCGAAAGCCTACCAGAAGTACCTCTGATCAAACCAACTTGACATTATATTATCAACTCAAATTGTGCATCCCCCCCCCCCTTTCCACAGCGCCCTAATCCCTGGAACCTCTAGCGTAATCCGCCGCAGTTGACATCTTAGATAGGATAATTCACAAGACAGTCAACTGCAGCTCATCTACAAATGTACATGTGAATACTTATAATTTTAGATCAAGTTTATCCGGATGGGGGAGTTGGTTGGGATTTGTCACCCTTAGAGTTGTTACATACTATTTATTAATCAAAAGGTTTTAAGTAGAGTTACATATGTAAAACTTTCCATAGACGATTTGATGTAAGTAGTAAAGATGAAAACGTTGTGTCTGTTGAGAGATTTCCGTGTAAATACTTGTTTACATATCCTCCTGTACAAGTCAATCAATCACACGATGAGCACCCTAACTTGGTTATAAGTAAGTGAGTAAGTGTACACCTAATTTTGAGGGATATACATAATTTGATGGTTTAAATTAATTTCCGATCCTCAATTTGATGTTCGTGTCCTCTTCGTTGTCATCCTCGTTGGTGTGACTGTCCTTCCATCATCACCATCACCATCACCATCACCATCTCCATCACCATCTCCATCGAACCCACTACTGTGTATCTCTTTGATCGATCGGTTGAAGTTGAGTCTAACGTGGATACTGTATTACCTCAAGTACCACATCAACCGAATTCACCACAGTTCACCCTTTTTTTTTACTTTCTTTTTAATCATCATTCTTTTTTTTCAGTTCTCTCTCTCTCCTCATAGCTCTATCCTCACCTACTTACTAACAATCTAGACTAGAAAACAAAACAAGAAGAAAAAATCTCACTTCTTCATCAGTTGTGTTTTTCTTTTTTTTCTTTTTCTTTTTTTCGTTTTTTTTTTGTGTTTTTTTTTTTTTTTTTTTTTTTTTTTTTTTTTTTTTTTTTTTTTTTTTTTTTTTGCTCGTTGGCTTTTTAGTAAACTCACCACCCTCACCCTTTCCAAAAATAACCCGCATCGACATCCCTTCCATCCTTCGTACCTTTCAATAGACTTATATTAGCATGTCTTCTTCGGCGATCTCCAACGCCCTGCAGTCTAACGATGGTCTCATCCAACGAACTAAACCAAAAGTGATCCATTTAGCATCTGATCACTCCGTATCATCATCTCGATCTACTTCCCCCGATTCAGCTAGTCATTTACCTACGTTTGAACCACCACCTTTTACGATTAAAGAACTTTTAGGTTCAATCCCAGCTCATTGTTTTGAAAGATCTATTATTCGTAGCTTCTCTTATCTCTTACGTGATTTAGCTTTCACCGCTGCTTTGGTTTATGGTGCTAGTTTGATCGATGATAACTTTGCTTCAAAAGATGGGAAAGTGTTGAATGGACGATGGGGAGCCTTAGCTAATTTCACGGCTTGGGGTGTATATGGTTATGCTCTTGGATTAGTTTGGACTGGTAAGTCAAATACATTCATTCTTGTTTTTTTGGGGGGGGGGATCGACAACTTTTTTTTTTTTTTTTTTTTTTTTTCAAAATTGAGAAGGAAACTGATGATACAAATAAACTTCCAAACACATCTTCTTCTCCTTTGTTTATAAATTGTTTATCCTTGGTTTGCATATATCACTGTTCATTTTTAATGTCCTCTTTTTGTTTTATAGGTATTTGGGTTTTAGCTCACGAGTGTGGTCATCAATCATTTTCACCATCCAAAACTTTAAACTATTGGGTCGGATGGGTCTTACACTCTGCTTTACTAGTACCTTTTCACTCTTGGCGTATAACTCATGCTCAACACCATGCTTCAACTTCTCACATGAATCGTGATCAAGCTTTTGTTCCTTACACTCGATCTCAATTAAACTTACCTGCCTTGCATGCCGATGCTTCTAAACGTGAAGTTGAAGGTGCTTTACCTCCTAGCTTGTGAGTTCTCTTTTTCACACTCTTGGTGAATGGTAGCACGGTGTACTCTTTCTTTGCCATGAACTTATTGACTGACTTTTTTTTTTGGATCGATCCATTGCACTCAACCTTAACACTTCTACCAGCTACGAACGCGTTGATGACTTACTCGAAGATGCTCCGCTTTGGGCCCTCTCCAAGCTTCTCGTTCATCAATCAGTCGGTTTCGCAGCCTACTTGATCCGAAACGCTTCAGGCCAAAAGCACTACCCTGCGTACACGAACCGTAAGCTTTGTTTTGTTTTCGGACGGACATGAAGAGATCAAGATTCTTAAAAGTGCTAACGTTTGGTATTGGGACATTTATAAAATGAACACATCAAGATTTTAACCCTTGGGCAATCATGTATGACGATCGTCACCGAATGTACATTGTTTACTCTGACATCGGAATTGCTATTACGCTTGGTGGTTTAGTGTGTTTTGGAATGAGCACTGATTTCTTATCGGTCGTGAAGTATTACCTCATGCCTTACCTCTGGGTTCATGTCAGTCCACATACTTTTTTTCTTACTCGCTCTAAAATCATGTAAATTGAATTACTGATTTTTCAATTCTTGTGGTATAATAATATAGCATTGGATCGTCTTGATCACTTTCTTGCAACACACTGACCCTTTGTTGCCGCATTACCGTGAAGGAGCTTTCAATTTTCAACGAGGAGCTTTAGCGACCATGGACAGGTATGCGTTTCTTCACTCTTTTTCTTTTGCTCTCTGTCAAAAACATGTCTCATTTTTTTTCTCTTCTAATTTGATCGTTATTAGGAACATTCACGGGTTTTTCACTCACGGTTTAGCCGAGACTCATGTAGCTCACCATTTATGCTCCAAGATCCCTCATTATCATGCTTGGGACGCCACAGATGCATTAAAGCAAAAACTTGGGAAACATTATCAATCTACTACTGAGAATTATTGGGTTAGCCTTTGGAAAGTCTTCCGTCACTGTCGAGTACGTCTTCCTTTTTTTCAAAGAAACTTGATTTGTTTTGGAAAACAGATTCTGAGGCGGCTATTCTTTTCTTAGTTTGTCGAAGATGAAGGTGATGTAGTGTTTTATAAGAACGCTAAAGGTCAAGCTGCCATCAGACTTAAATCAAACAGCGGTAGTGCTTCTGATTCAGGCATCGAAATCGATACTGCACCCGCTGCTAAACGAGCTTAGGTTTGAACAAGACGTTATTTTCGTCCTCTAGAAATCTCAAAGCTTGTCTTTGCACTTGCTTGTCATGATACAACACCTTCTCTTTTTTTGCCTTTCGCTTCTTCTCCATCCCAAAACACACCCACTCAAAACCTCTGACCTCTGAATTCAAATGTTTGCCCTTGAAAGAAATGAGGACGGGAGCTTTTTTTCCTTTGTTACACATTTAGATCGCAGAAACTTTTTTTAGACGGAGGAGGAATAGTCAAAGAGATTTCATTTTTTTACTTTTACAATGTAGATAGATAGAGACAAACTTACCGTTACACAGGGGGAAAAATTATTTTTCTCTGTGTGCAGTAGTTTGCTTATCATACTTTATCAGCTTTTTGCTAAGCTCCTTTTTGTTTAGTTATTGAGAAGATTTAGTAGCAGATTAGATTTATTTTTTCCTTTCGGTTTTGGTCTGCAGTACGGCAGGGAGTGAGAGAGTGCGAGATTTGTCCCAATGGTGAGTTGATCCCAATACAGGGTTTATTTCATCAGCTCCAGGTTGATCATTAACTGCACTGTCAAGATCAGCGCCTTGGTCGTAGTATTTAAGGTGAGGGTGATTTGTAATCTCGTACGAGCATGAAGAGTTTGCATGTTTGATGTCTGGATCAAATATGATGTCAGGTTATATATGGCCCCATCACCACCCGTGGGTACACTGGTTCTGGTTTGGCCATCTGTTCTGTTGTCTTGTGCAATATTGAGACCTTGTCCATACGTTACCACCAACATCTGTCCTACCCAAATATACTTCCATCCAAAGAAGGAGGAGGATCCTTGCACATTGGCATATCTGCATTAGAGAGTATAACCTTGGATATAGATAGTATGCCTCTCTAATTCACTCACTATATGTTGTATTAGAAAAGCTCCCAAGGGATTTTTTTTTTTTTTGCATATTACATTTCTCGAAAGGCTTGCTCTTTTTTGAAAAAATTATTCAAGTTCACCCCCCCCTCAACATATGGGTTTAGGGAGGATTGGCGGCCCACGCCTCCTGGATGTTCTGCCCACCATTCAGTCAGATTAAACAGAGTATAGCAGCCATGTTCGTAGTCTCACGAAGATGACTGCCCACTGGATCTTGCATGAAACCAGTATGGGAGCTTTCCCCACTGGCCAAAGAAGGCTCAGAGGACCATGACCAACGTTATCATGAACGAGAACAAAAAAAAACATTCTCATCGACATCGACATCATAGAAGTTTGAGTGCAGAGAGTAGCAGTAAGAAGAAGAAGAAGAAAAAGGAGAAAGAGTCAAAGGAAGAGAGACATAAACAAAAACAACATAAGAGGGAGAAACGTGAGAAGGTATGTTAATCCTGTTTTTTATATACTTAATTCAGTTTGAGCAACCTTTGTGGCTATCTGACAAGCTCTACTAAAAGGATATGAGTCTCGAGCTGTGCCAGTCTGTTGACTCAGAGGTCAGCACTAGGTGACACGTAGTTCGCGAGAGAACAAAGAAAAAGGCAGTACCTGCTCGTAGGCAGAGGTACAGACGAACGATGTGGGAGTTAGTAAAAGGAGACGATAAAGTGAGGAAGGAAAAGACAACCGTCATCACATACACCTCTAATACTTATACACATCTCTGTAATGGTCTAGCTTAAGTTTTAGTTACGATATGAATCAAATACAGACTTTAATGTGTAATTCTTTAAAAGACAAAATATTGTAAATTCGTTTTTGTAAATAAAAAGTGAGACAAAAGAATTCCACGAAGGAAAAAGAGAAGAACATGAAGACAAACTTCAGACTATGTATAGTAGAGTGATACGCATCTGACGCGTTGCTCTGCTCAGTCGATGTTCATCGAACCCTTCGTTTATGAGTAGAAAGTAGATAAAAAGAGACATTTTGAAAAGGTCATCAGATGTGAAATATAACATGAAACATGGGAAATATAACTGTAAACTGAGTCATGTGTTCGGAAACTTGCGAAAAGAGAAATATCAGAATAAGAAAAGCATTAAATCATTACAATCTCTACATCAGTGAGTACATTCTACTCAAGAACCACGTATGGTCAACAACACAGGGTCTGCATTAGTGAGTACATTCTACTCGAGAACCACGTAGGGTCAACAGCACAGGGCCTGATACAGAAGGAAGAAAGAAAATAGAAAACAATCATTAGGATGAAACGGTCACTAAGCTAGTTCAAGCTAAGAGGTGAGTTCAATCGGTTGGTTTATGTGACCAGGACCCATTGGCTTGCGCAGTGGAATATATAATATCTAAGAGCTCTTACTAGGACCATTATTAAAATATATAACTGGATGCTAATGAATGTTCTTGCTCTATCGGGGGTTCATGAATAGTTTTCAGAAAAAGTTCCAAAAGAGTGGTTCGGATGCAAACCAGTACAAGGGTGTGATGAACGAGTATGGAAATTTTAGTAACATTAGTGAAGCAGATGTGTATACAAAAGATCAACAGTTCAGATTTTTTCCATTTGGCTACCCAAAATCTGTCGGAGTGAAAGTGAATATAAAAAGATGCATGGACTTTCTCAACATTCGACCTTTCTACGTTTGGTTTTTTGTTTTCATATTCAGAGCTTGGCTCATTGAAGAAAGAATTTTGAATCCGGAAACAGTTGCAGTCTCAAAGATGAAAGAGCTCTTCAGGTATCATATTCTTCACTCATCACCAACTGCTCTCACAAAATGACAAACAGGGCTGACGGTTTTTTTTTTTTTTAACACAACAGAGTTTACATGGAAGATTACAACACCGCTACCCTACCGCATCAAAATATTTTACACTTTGGAGAAAGACAAAGCCGAGATGTTTGTTGTTACTCCCGTTTACATATCTGGCTCTCCTTAATGGTTCATTTCATTTATTTATTCATTTGGTTTGGATTCAGGAATGCTATCCGATAAGGCCAAACCACAACTGATAGTACAGGTTATGACCCTCGAGCCGACGAAGCAGTGCTAGCAGCTCAACACAAAAGGGTTGCTAAGAACGATGGGAAAGTTTTACATTGGTAGAGCTCAAATAGAAGAACTAAGGAAACTTGAATGGTGCGTATTTGATTTATGTGCTTTCAGCAACTGAAACGAACTGCATCACTTACCATTTACTTATTTTGGGGGTGATTTGATAGTGATCAAGTCGAAGCCTTGCAGATGAAACGGATGGGGATGGAAGTCAAAGAGAGTATGAGAGTAAGATATGAGAGAGATCGAATGGATGAAATGATGGGAGTTGGACAAGATAAGATTACTACCAGGGGCATTATTCACAAGTTTTACACACTTGCTTCTATGTTTTTTTTATAGCTGAGAACCGTTTCTTTTTACAAGTTGCCTATGTTGTCTTTATTTCTTTGTTTACCACCTCAAGCAGATGAAGCACATAAGACTTATTCAAGCCAACACAAATGCGAGTGTCAAAGCTACATACAATGGGTTTGCTTGGCCAATGTTTTGAATGCGATAATGTATGAGATGAAATGAAGTTTTGTTTTGTTTGTCTACTTCCAATCAAGCTGGTCACAATTTGCTCTTTAGCATTTTTTTAGAAAAAGAAATTAGTTTAATGTATTTCTTAAGCTCGGCGCTATTAAACACACATGTCATGTCCCCACCATCAAAACTGTGTGGCTGTTCAGGGAAAGGTATGAGGTGGCTGTAGCAGCTTTTAACAGTTAGGTGGCTTTATCTGAGATCCTGGCCCATACCCAGCAGTTTTTCAGCCGCCAAGTGGAGTTGCAGAACACTACAACTGCTGGGAACGCCACTGGGTTGGCAAGGATTGACTTTCTTGGTGTGAGTTGGAGCTCGTGAAGAGCGGTTAGGAGTGGTTGCCTGTGGCTGTCAAATCTGCTGCATAGAAAAAGGTAGTGTTTGACCATCTCAACACCCTCTTCACAGTCGCAGGCGGGGGAGCATATGTTGATATGGTTTGTATGATTTCATCTTTCGACCCTCAAGTTTTGCATCTAAAGTCAAATATCAAAAAAAAGAAAAAAGTGTTAGAAAGCCATTAAAAAGTATCAAGATCATTCAAGTAAAGCTTTCTTGCCAACTCTTTATGCTTTTGATCTACTCCAATCCATTCCTTGGCATCTGGTTTTCCTTCACCCCATCTCCTGCAACTGGTCCATCCATTGACGATATGTAGATTGATAGGCCAAGGAGTAGAAGAAGAAGAAGCAATGTTGTTTGTAATGATGGAAGAAGAAGATTTAATCAAATCTGATTTTTCAAGTAATTTGTTAGATTGATTAATGACTTTTTGAATAATTTGAGTCCTAGTCAGTTTTTTGGTTGGTTCTTAAGTTGTTTTGATGATAATAATTGATGTGGATGGTGTCCCTTGACCTTGTGGCACAAAAATCAATAGGGCCAATTGGATGAAGATGTATCATTGGGCAAGACTCATTGAGGTGAACTGGCAGCTGGAGTCTTAAGTAGAGTAGGACATTGGAGGCAGGCAGGTGGAGGTCACGGGAGGGTAGGCAGGCTGACAGTTCACCCTAGGACCTATGTTTGGAGACAAATCACTATTCCAAGACACCGATAGAATGTGAGATTTATTCAGTGATTGAGATTGGCCAAACATTCTGGAAATTTCAATACATGAAGAGATTTATATTGCAATTTACAGGTGGCTCTCCTGCACGACAATGGGCCTGCATAACCCATAACCCCCCTAAAAGATTGGATTTTTATTTTCAAAAACAGCAAGCTTTTTGAGAAATGAAATAAGTAATTATTCTCATTTTTTATCATTGTAATTATTATTTAAAAATAAATAAATAGATTTTATCATCTTGTTTTTTGTTGTTCTGATACTGCCTAACACTTTTTAATCATGTGTTCAATTCTTTTTTTCTTTTCTTTTTTTT
>MU167216.1:130012-143185 GCA_015951145.1 Cronartium quercuum f. sp. fusiforme G11
AAGGTCCCTACCTTGGAAAGTAGACCTATTGCATCGCATCTTGGCCTGCTATGTGACATAGCATGCCTCTATGCGATGCAATTTTCTTGGTGGTGACTGCTGTAATCAAGAGATAACCATACAAATACTCTCTACAATGAGAAAGTTATGGATCTAAATTGAATACACAAAATTGTGAGTACCTTCTAGGCCTCAGAAAATCTATAAAAGAGCATCCTTTTGCTCATGGCAAATAAAAATCATCACTTACCACTTCATCAAAGAAATACCTATACTTACAAGTATACATTTAAACATACCCTTCTATATCTCTCAATCACTCTTCCATTTTGTGCAGTATTTTGTTGTTTAGGTCAGTGCTATTAAGGAGTCTGACAGGATGTGTTTTATTTACTGTACCTTATCCATTATATCAGGTAATATATCTTGGGAAAGATATCTTTGTTTATCAGGATCCCAAGATCATCACACTTGACAGTTACCTTGTTATTGACTATTGTGTTCTGCTTACTGTACCTCATACCAGATCAGTGCTATTAGGGAGTCTAACAGGAGGCATATTATTTACTGCACCTTACCCATTATATCAGACATCAATCCATATCTGTATTCTCAGACAAGTAGAATTTCTCAATGCCCTTTCCACAGCTTGGACATCCCAGGGATACACCTATAAGTGATGCCCTGGATGCATCTCTGGATGTGTCTCTGGGATTTGACTTGAGCATCTCTTCTTGTACCTGCGTGGATCAGTCACAAAGAAGATTCTCCATATCTTTTCTCTAAACCTTCCGTGACCCAAGACCTGAATCACCATCAGTTATAACTGAGACTGATACTGTTTTTTTTTTTTCAAAGTGCTATTGTATTAACATTCCGCACTGTAACACCCAGTATACATCTTCATAGAGGAGCAACCCTACAACATCCATAATCTCCTGCTGTCGTGTTTGGACCTTTGCTGGTCTTCACAACTAGTTCACCTGTATGTAAAGACTGACACTGGTGGATCAGTTTTGCATCAGAGGGTGAACCTCAGGTTCAACAGTGGGATGCATCAGGTTGCACCTCAAAGATGTGCATATTATATTCATCTCTGCGATGCACCCAACTGGTTGTAGTGTTGTAGTGTTATATGCCTAAACTGCCTAGCTAGATATTCTGAGCCTCAGGTGTGTATCTAAGTGTCTTAGGTACTTTATGTACCTCCGTGATAACCATACTTTCAAATTTGAGCTTCAAAAATAACAAAAAATAAAAAAAATGGCTCATTGGATCCAGCCAATCAAGATATTTTTTTAAACGGGTTCCCTTCTGAGGTCCCATAAATGTGTTTACTGGACCGACATGACAGGTTTGGCACTGAGGACTAACCCGGTAGAGCCAACAAGTGGAAGTACAGTGATCCCAACTCTGTGAGCCACCAGGTGAACTGTTTTTTTTTTTTTTTCTTTTGTACGGTGCCTTTTTCATTAGACTTGATTAGGGTCCCTCAATTAGGGTGCATGAACATATGGACACTTACACCACCTTAGTTAGCCACCACTCACCATGACTACCCAGAATTCGCAGCTTGCCTCATGCTTGTGGATTTGGTTGGCTTTGTGGTTCTGGCCGCCGAAGTTGTTCACCGCTTCAAAGCAAGATTCAGCTTATCTCCCACCGTGAACAACATCTTACCATGTTTACCCAACACCTTGGAACTATTATCAGCCCCACAAGCATTGAACAACTCCGAATTGCCATGTACCCCTGGCTACCAGGCTGTCGTATCAACCCCAATCACCTCATCAAGGCTGACGGAAACCATCCCGACCTCGATTTAAAATTACCCGAGCGCTTCCTCCTCCCACCAGTCAAAGAGGGTCTGCCAGTGGTAGCTGAAAAGACGTAGGGGTTGGGTGTCCAGTGTCAGGTGCATGATGAAGGCTGTCAAGCTTGTATTAATGGCCTTCAAGCCTGCATCTAATTTGTTGGGACCAAAATATGCTGGTCATGGAAGAAAATTGTTAAAAAAAGATGAAACCTAATTAACCAGGAACCAAAGGAGAAAAAGTTCGGCTCACCTGGCGGCTCATTGGGATTGGCTCATGACACTTCCAATTGTCGGATGTTTCCCAGATTTCGATCCGCACATTAAACTCCCTCCTCAACATATCAAAGTCGCCCTCACGACAATCTACGAAGATTACAGAAGAAAGTTTATACAATGTCTTATTTCCTTGCAAATGAAGTAAAATGAGAAGATAATGGAAGAAACATCGAGATTCAATCAAGAGAAAATTCATCGTTCAACTGTTCAACAGATACAGATATAGGGTAAAACGTAAGTAGACAGGGGGAACAGGGTGATCGAGATGCGTTTCAGAGCCTAACTCCTTCCTGGTCATCATCGAGTTCGTGACAGCTCCGGCGCCTCATCGCACTTTGACTTTCGCCCACCACCTGAGCTGTACGTGTACTGGTCCAGCTTCAGCGGTTCCGTCCGTACAGTACATCATAGAGAACAGTGCGCTGTATGGGTATATATAGTACCGCGGTTGTTTCCGAAAGTGACGGTACAGTACGTACCCCAACGAACGGTTTGGGTTGGGACAGGGTGTCACGCCCGATCGCAGACACGAGCAGCAAATTCACCCAGCTACCCTATCCCATACCCACAAGTACACACCTCAAACTTACTGTAACCTGCTGACATCAACTCACACTTGTCCAGGGTCTAGGGTTGGCGATCGAACCGTGGCAGCCGGAGCGTTTGGGGGACCTCTAAAATTAGAAACTTATAGAGATCCGAGTTTGATGGCTGAAGGCTCTTGGATCGGATTATGATACTATAAATGAAGGTAAATTGAAGAGAAAGAAAGAAAGAAAGAGAGAGAGAGAGAGAGAAAGTCATGTCAAAAGGTAGAAAATTTGATCAGGTTTGAAATGATTTATTAAAGAGAAACTCCTAATCAATTAAAATAAAAAACCTCAACTTATATATAAAGATTTATCAAATCAGTTCCACTTTGAAAAAAAAAAGAAAGAAGTTCCTCTTATTTTACTTCACTTCTTACCTCTCGTAAGTCAAAATTCAATCTCACCAATAAATCAACCAACTGACACTTACAATTATTTCTTTATACTTTAGAATTAGAGTCAGAATCAAAATGTTAAACTCAGACTCAGAACGTGATTCAGATGAAAGTTTAATATCAACACCTTCAACTAATTTTACTACTCAGTTGACTACTACTACTGAAGCAACAACTCCTGCCAATTCACCAAAGTATACTCAACAATTTGACTTGAGTCCAGAACCGATTAACTCAATTCAACCTAATAAAGGTCCAGGTTGGAAGTTAGCTTTAAAACAATCTAAAGCAAATGTTCATTCAGATCAAACACTTTACGATAAATCTTTACATTCTTCTATCTTAGCTCATCAATTACCTTATAGATCTTTTGATAATGATCCAAACTTTTTACCTAGACCTCATGACCCTCATTGTTTACGTCACTCTGAATTCGGTTACGCGTCAGATGAAGATGAATGTTTATGGGAATCTAAATTTAGATCTGATGATATACCTGAACATGAGAATGAAGATGGCGGTTATTTTACTTATTTCACTGCTTATTGGTCTTATTTATTGGTCATTCTCATTGGGTTAGTACAATCATCCATTTCGATTCTTTAAATTATTGAATCATGTTCATTTCTCATCTTCAATTGCTAACTTTCCTCTTTTCCTTCCCCGCCTTTGTTTTGCTTTGGTCTTTAATCGATCGTGATTAGTCACGCAAGAGATTTCTTTGGTAAAAAATTCTCACCCAATTCATATGCTCATTTAATGCCACATAATGGTTATGCAGCATTAAATTCAGATTTTGGTTCATTTTTTACAAGAAGAATTAAATCTAGATTAGATGATTCATTTTCAAGACCAGTAACGGGTTCAGCAGCCAGAACGATACAAATTTTAGATAGAACTTCAAGTGATAATTGTATTACTTTTAAATATACACATACAATCACACAAGCATTAAATATTTCATCTTATAATTACTTAGGTTTCTCTCAATCTCGTGGTTTATGTACTGATTCAGTTGAACAAACCATATTGAACTTAGGTATAAATTCAGGTGGGACAAGAGAAGATGTAGGTAGTGAAACAAGTTCAATTCAAGCAGAAAAATTAATTTCAACTTTTATTGGTACTGAATCAGCTTTATTAATCAGTCAAGGTTTTGCAACTAATTCTACTACATTTCCAGCTTTAGTTAGTAAAGGATCATTAGTCATCTCAGATGAATTAAATCATTCATCCATCAGATTTGGTACAAGATTAAGTGGTGCGATGGTTAGAACTTATAAACATAATGATATGAAAGATTTAGAGAGAGTTTTAAGAGAGTCTATAAGTCAAGGTCAACCAAGAAAATTAAGGGGTTGGGACAAAATTTTAGTAGTTGTAGAAGGAATTTATAGTATGGAAGGTACTATAGTAAATTTACCTGCATTAATTGAATTGAAAAAGAAGTATAAATTTTATATTTATTTGGATGAAGCTCATTCGATTGGTGCATTAGGACCAAGAGGTAGAGGGGTTTGTGACTACTTTGGTATAGATCCATCAAAAATTGATATCTTAATGGGAACTTTGACTAAATCATTTGGTGCAAGTGGAGGATATGTAGCAGGATCTAAAGAAATCATAGAACATTTAAGAAGAAATTGTCATTCATCTGTTTATGCTGAAGCTTTATCACCAGCTGTTGTAGCACAAATTGTTAGTTCGATGAGTTTAATTATGGGACGTGAATCACAACTTAATCAATTACCTATCTGTATATCATCTAAAGTTTCAATTAAATTATTGGAACAAGTATCTGAAGGAGAATTAAGACTACGTAGATTAGCTTTTAATGCTAGATATCTACATACTGGTTTACGTAAATTAGGTTTTATTGTAGGTGGTCATCAAGATTCACCTATAGTTCCTTTACTTATATTCCAACCCGGAAAAGTCAGTCTTTTTCTCTTATTTTTTTGTTGTTATCTGATCTATTCCTTTCTGGATTAATAATAAACTGACAGTATGGCTTTCAAATCCTTAAAACAGATGTTATTATTCTCAAGATTAATGTTACAAAGATATCAAATAGTAGTAGTGATCGTAGGTTATCCTGCAACTCCATTAGTTTTAGGTCGAGTTAGATTTTGTGTTTCAGCTGCTCATACAAAACAAGATTTAGATAAAATTTTAATCGCTACAGATGATATTGGTACTTCACTTGGTATTAAATTAGGTAAATCTCATAAAAGACTTTCAATTGAAAATGTTATTAATTCAGCTAGAGAACTCGTTGCTGGTGGAATGAGTCTTGATGTTTGGAGGTAATAGAAGTTTTTATTTATTTTTATTGTAAGATATCTCACTTTTTATTTAATATTTTTTGTCTCTTTCTCTTTTTGCGTGTGCGTGCGTGCGTGCGTGTGTGTGTGTGTGACAAAGAAAAGTTGTAAATGGCTTTTTATTTATATTTTCTTTTTAAAAAACAATGATCTTGTTTTATCTTCTACGTTAAAAAAATATTAATCAGAAAAGTAGATTAAACCTATCACCAAATAGAATGTCATGAATTGTTAGGTGCTTCATAGTAATGGAGATTTTAATTCTTTTTCTCATTAGAATTGATTAGTTGAAGTTGTTTTATAAAATTAAAAGTTTGGTTAGTTAGTACACTTTGAGATACTTTCTCGGGTTGATGGGTTCTTCTTTCTTCTTTGAGTTGGATTTTATTTCTTTTTTTTTTCATATATATACAAAAAAAGTAAAATCAGACTATCATTTTATTTTTTTATTTTTTTGATCAATACTACTTTATAAATTCTCTGAACTCTTTCTTTTCCGCTTTTCTACAATGATGATAAAAAAAATGAAAATATTCAATGTACTTTTGATGACTTTTTTTTTTTTTTTTCTTCTTCTTCATCATCATCATCATGAATACATATATATATATATATATATATATCATGAGATCTTTTACAATTGATTTTTTGATTAAAAGTCACTTTATTCATATTAGATGAATGTTTTATATTATTTTTTTGTTCTTATTAGATTTAAAAACTCATCATAAGGAATTAATTTAATTCATTTATCTAATTTTTTTTTTTTTGTAGCTGAAGCTTAATTTTTGAGTAATGTGGTAAGAGAATACTTTGATTAAAAGATATCTTCTTTCAATTTTTTTTTTTTTTCCTAGTTACCTGAATTAAGAAAGTTTGAATCACAATATTTATATATTAGAGAAATAATAATAAGTAAATAAAAATGAGTTCAATCAAATTATTTGTTTAAGTTTGTTTGGGAAAAAAAAAAAAATACATAAATCTAACTTGATATTTTTTGTTTTTCACAACTGAAAATTTGGCCAAAGCTTTTATAATACTGACACTGAGTGAGAACTTTTCTTTTTGTTTTCTTTTTTTTCTGATCCTCTTGGTACATTCTTCTAGATTGTAAGATGGAAAAAGTAGGGTACTACTAATTAGCAGTGGAAAGGACAAGAACTAGGGCCTACACTTTGCGCGTGGGTCGCACGTGATGTTGACACAGTGGACACAGCAACTCGAACAGCCAATTTGAAATACTCAAGTATCGGTGCCTGGTCGAAAGAATACCATCAAGGTTCTTTCGGATGATCTCAGGTGCGGGTGTCCAAGAAGACCTGGGAGACCGACACCCGAATGAATTGTATTAGTAGTGAGGGAAGAAGGTTCTTGCTTTGATGCTTTATATTATATGAGCCAACAATTCGATCGATCTCGAGGTCTTTTCATGGACTAACTACCGATGACCTCAGTGCCACATCGATTTCGGACGCAAGGGTGAAATAAACCACAGTGTCCTTCGACGTCCGTGTCTCCAGGCAAATAATCATCATGTTGAGCAATGCAAAATGTTATGGTATCTCAAGTTTCGTTGTTTTCTTATCGTCTTTGGCCAAACCCAAGCTGACCCTATCATTCTTATACCTGCGTCCTCTATCAATATCAGCAGTATATACACACTCAATCCGTAGATAGACCAAATTCCAAACGCGTATACTTTCGAAAGCTCCCATACAATACACACTTCTGATAGCGCTGAGAATGATGAGTGCCGCGATGAGACTGGTGGGGATGGTCTTGATTGGCACCGCAACCGCCCAAATCCCCTTTCTGACACCCCCCACAATATTCTCAGGCCCAGATTTCCTCCGCGCCCAAGAGGACCGGAACCAGAAGCTCTTTGCTGCGACCTGGCAGATGTTGGCTTGCTGCTTGATTGTGCGCTCACTAAACCTGCGGACCCAATCCATCCTTTAGTCATTTAAAATTGGACCTCATCTGACCGATTTTGTTTTGTTTTCTTTCTCTTTTTTTTTCAGGCGGCTCTCCTGGGCATCATAATTTCTGTTTTACGAAGGGGATCAAAAGGCTTTGACCAAGGATGGTATCTGAACCACAATGTGACAGAGGTCAATACCAACCAAGAAATTTCAGTCCCCGCAGAGAGAAATACGGGTGGTATCCGACAACTATACAATATCACATTCCTTCAAAACATACCCTTCTGTTCGAGGGTCACGCTGGGCCAAATGTTTATATGTTCAGTAAGTAAACATGTCTTGTATGGGTAAAGATTTAGACATCAATTTGAAACTTGAATATCCAGCTTTTCTCTGGCCTCGTCATTACCATGTCCATCATCTCAAATCCTACACCGCTCCAAAATCCTCGAAGAACCGGATTTCTCGCAGTTGTCGGTATCATAATCGCAGTCGTTCTCTCGATGAAAAATAGCCCATTGAGTCTGGTGGGAAAGAGTTACGAGAAGGTTTGCCATGTTTTTCTTTTTATTCAAATTGAAATACGAGCTGATGATGATTTTCTGAATATTCATAGATCAATCTCTTTCACCGATTTGTTGGACGAATTGTAACGGTCTTGGTTACCCTGCACGGCGCTCTCTTCCTGAAGATGTACCTAAATGGGATGATTAAAAATATGCTAGCAATGTATTCTGGTGTCGCCATGTGGCTTGCCCTGTAAGATCTCTCTCTGTGTTGCATATCCCTACTTCCGCTCGAGGATGATGTATAGTGACATTGTACGAAATCGATCATTTTCCATGCCAAAGGGTTTTGATGTCCATCACATCACTCAAACCTATCAGAAGACGAGCGTACAGTCTGTTCTACTGGATCCATCTGCTGGGCTACTTGACAATATTTGGTGTTGGTATGGTTCACTCTCCTTTTTTAAGGTAATCCCTTGCCGTTTCTTTGCCCCCGCTCTGAATATAGGTCAAGTCCATTTCTGATTTCAACATTTCTCCATCAGACCTGTGAGTGGGAAACTATAGATTATAATTCTCGATTATTGGATTTGTGATCATCAAGTTCACTTCATTTACATGTTGTAGTACATTGGATCAGCAATATCACTCCACCTGATTTCGCTCTTTTGGCAAGCTCAGAAAGTGAAGTTTGAGAATGCCATTCTTACTGCCTTACCTGGAAAATATGTCATGATCGAAATCGTAACACTTCGGTCAGGGTGGAAAGCAGGTAAGCTGTTTTAGCCTGAAAAAAGATGAGATTATAGTTGAAACAACTTAATTTACCTGTTTGGTAAATAGGGCAACACGTTCGGATTCGGTTTTTGGGAGACTTAGCTCACTGCTTTGAAAGTCACCCGTTTACAATTGCATCTCATGTTGGAACTCACCTCGTTCTATATGCTAAGGTTGTGGGTAGCTTTACGCGAACACTTTACGCACGAGCTGAAAGCACTCAAAATCTTGGAAGCGTACACGTGGATTTCTCGGGAAGCCCAGACGTGGATAAAATACATAGCCAGTCTTCTAAAGACGAAGAGATTGGTATTCGAGATAAGAAAGAGCTACATAATTCTGGTATAACTGAATTCACCGTGAAGCTTAGTATTCAAGGGTATATTTCTTTTCCTAAGACTTTTGCAGATCAAGAACATGTTGAAATACAATAAAGTTTTGGCTGAGATTTAATAAATTTTTAAATTTTCTTTTCTTTTTTTTTTCATTATCACATTCATTCAAAAGCCCATATGGAGGTATGGGATCAAATAGCATACGAGAGTTTGGGAACGTATTTCTTTGCGTAGGGGGTTCAGGAATATCTTATCTCACAAGTACTATATTCGACCTTGTGACTGCTAAAATGAATGGGAAATGCTCAACCAAACGAATTAGAGCTCTATATGTCCTGCGCGAGTGGGGTAAGATCATTTCATTTTCTCTTCCGAATCACTCACACGTCGCATTGGTATCCTTTTTATCAGGACAGGTGTTGAATGTTTATCATCTAATACTCACTGACTTTATGGGGAAAAAAAAAAAAAATCTCTTTTCCGACTCCTTGATATATGATTTACTCAACCATGGGTGCTGACCAAGTGATTTTTTTTTTTAATCACATCTCCTCACATGATGGATACAAAAAAAAAAAAAAAATTGACGTGAATGTAGATGTTGCTCAATATTTTGGCCAACTACTCAAAGATCAGGTCGAAAGAGGTACGGTTTGCGGAATAGAATTAGAGTTAATATTTTGTATAACTCAAAAAGATATCACAATACAAGGGGATGAAACACTTCCTGGTATACATATCTATTGGTATAGACCTAATATAGAAGAGGTTTTAAATGAATTTTTATCAAAAGTTACCGAAAAATCTGGTATAGGATGTAGTGTCTGTGGTCCATCAAGAATGGTATCTGATCTGAGGAAAGCTGTGGGATGTATCTCTATTAGTGAAGCTAAAAGAGTTGGTGGAATAGTTTTTAATTCGTAAGTTTTTTTTTTTTTTTTTAAAAAAAAAAAAAAAAAAAAAAAAAAAGACAAAGAGAGACAAAGAGAGAAATTGTAATATTTTTTTAAAAAAAATCGTGTGTATAAATATACTCATAAGAATTTTTTGAATGTCATTTTTTTTTTTTCCAAGTGCTGGTTCTTTATAAGAAGTTTTGAGGACAAAAAAAAAACTTGAACCCCTACATACGAAAAAAAAAAAAGAAAGTGGGTTTTTTGTTTTTAGGATTCACTTCAAAATGCCTCAAATAAAAATTTCTCAACATATAAACAATGTTGTTTAGTTGGTGTTATTAGAAGAATTTTTTGGGGCAGTCAAATGAGAATAAAATGTTCAATGATAATAATATCTTGAAACATAAAATGGTACTAATTTGAGGGAAATTACAAGAGCAATGACACATTCGCAGTGAAGGGCCTCTCTCTATCGCTAATTTTAGAGGTCAGCCCTCAAGTTTTACCCAACAAAAAAAACCCATGCAGTGGCAGCCCCTGTTGCTGAATAACTTAGGGGCTGCCTCCCCTACAACACATGCACACATCTCAAAGTGTGTGTAAGATGATTGATCCACACCCTTCCACACCTCAAAGTAGTGTAACCATCACTCATCACCCATAAATGTCTAGGGATGGGCGTCAAACGGTTGCACCCCAAGCGTTTGGCGGACCCCTAAAATTTTAAAACTTGGCGATAGAGGTCCGGAGTTGAGGGCCCACCATTGTGGATGCTCTAAGCAACCGATTCACTTGGTCCTGACCTGACCTGACCTGACTCCTGGTTATCCGGCCCTGGTGCGTGCACCTCAGAGGACCCCGTGCTTTCTGAGCGACGGGTGCTGCGCAAAGATGGGGCGCACGGCCACCTGGCACCAGCATCCAAGATTCCAAACCTCTTTGATCAACGCGCGACGCGATGCCCACTGGAAAATAGTTCCGAAAGCAAAAGAAGTTTAAATTACCAGCCAAGTTAGAGACACTTCATAACAACCACATCCTTCAAAACGCCTTTGATGCCTCCGCGTCGCGTCGGTGTCAGATCAGTGAAGTCCACCATTACGGGTGAACAAGACGAACTTGCAGCCAAGCCAGCAAATAACACAGTCAATGAATCGGCTGTCAGCCTTGTCATCTCACCAGAAGTGAGGTCTTCCCTCTGATTCTTTGCAACACACGCTTCAAGGAAGTCTGACAAGCATCACTTGAAAACTAAACTGTTAGGCCCTCAAAGCCGCGATCTGGTATATAGCACTCGTCTTATTTTTCCCCTTCTTCAGGCATGCTGATCAGTTTGAGGTTGGTCTCCGATCAAGGTATACTGTCGCCCAGATCGTTCAGGAGGAAGAAATCGATCTCCAACGTTCCGCAACCGAACCATTTGTAGCTTCCTTGACCGAACTTGTCTATGCTCAATGTGGTATGTGACATACGTGTCACCTTCAAACCTCGCAATGTACTTTGGCTGACTGGCGCCAGGTCAGAGACACTTGCGCTGGACCTGAAGGCGTTTGCAGCTCATGCAAATCGTAGTACGATACGTGCAGAGGATGTCAAGTTGATGGCTCGCAAGACGCCTGAACTTGTAGGCCTTTTTCATCTTGCATTCTTATCCTCGGGCTGATTCCTGGTTGGGTATTTACTTTGAATAAGTAGCAAGATCGAATTAGAGAGGAGCTCGAAAGATACGAACGAGCTTCTACAGTCGATAAAGGACCGAAGGCGAAGAATCCATTCAACCCACCAGGTCGTGCCAAGTCAGGACCCTCAACTGGTCCTGTCTCTTGAGGCAGGCTGAAGACCAAGTCACCGATATGCCCTCCATTTCACTTTGATCCTCATCAAGACGACTTTATGTGGCGGGCCTAAATGTGGTAAACGCAGGCTTTGTCCCATACGTATATTACCTTGGCATGTATGCGTGTTGATCCTCCTTCTTGATGGAGGCCAAAATTGTACTGCAGACCTAGTCTATGACCATACAAGCTTGAGAATCATGTCGGTATGGTGTTGAATGTTGATTTTGACTGGCTGTGGCACCCATCCAGCATGATCTCTTGCTTACGGATTATGAACAGCCAATACGTCCTAAGATCTCCATCATACTAATTAGCATCACTTCCTTGAGTCTGTTTACAGGAGGGTCAGTCTCTGATGCTCAGGAAAAAGTCTAAAATTCAAGAAGAAACCATCAGTACAAGAAAGGAGCTTCCTTTGGGCCTGGATTGCACTGATGATGAGTTTTGGCACAGGAACATGGTATGGGGCACCATGGTCCCTCCAACATTTATGGATTGAGACTCAAGGAGTGTACTCACCGACATATCAGAAACCTGATACAGAGGTGGAGTTAATATGTAATCATTCACAACTCTATCTTTCTACTCTGATGGTCACTACTCGCAAAAAAAAAAAGTATTGTTGGATAAAAGTGTCTGACTCAACATCTGACATGTTCATCCAAATCAAATATCTACCTCCTCTTGAATAAAGAAAATAATTTTTTTTAGATTTGAGTGAAACCTGTTTAAGATATTACTTGAACAAAAAATTTCAATCTCAACCCCCTGTAACTCAGGTGATAATATCAATGGTTTCTATAAAAATCCAAGAGCTTTTCAGTTTTTTTTTTTTTTTTTTTTTTTTTAGGAATGAAGAGAAATATGAATAATCTGGGAACAAGAGGATTGGTAACTTAACTTCATGGCACTACCATCACTACCATATCTCTCATGTAGAAAAAAAAAAAAAAAAAACGATCAAAATGGGATGTTTTAGTTGAACATAGTATGGATTTTTATGTAGGAAAAAAGGATTATAGCCAAGTTATTTGATATCTTGAATTGTTTCAAGGGAATTGTTATGAACCTGTTGGGTGCATGATATGAGAGACTGGGAATTGATACATATAACTTATTATATAAATTGTACAATGAGGAAAGAGGCTTTCCCCTCCTCCCACCCTCTCCACCACACCTTGTAATTCTCTGAGCTGTACAGTGGTACCACTGTACTCTACTGTAACCTGTGATTTGTAAGGTTACAACAGGAATATGATTGAAAGAGAGAGAGTTAAACATAGTCAAAGAGTCATAAAAAGAGGCCTGAAATCAGATCCCCAAAACTGTCAGCCCTGAGGACTGCACAGCAGTCGCACAGACTGTCCCCATGTGTGACATACAGTGTAACAATTACAATAGAGGACATATGTGTAAACATAGGTAAATCCAATTAAAGCTACAACTCAGGGCTCAGTGTCAAGAGCCCATATGTAAATTACATAAGTAATAT